>OOFE01050995.1:0-10565 GCA_900323365.1 Monocentris japonica | reverse complement strand
GCTAAGGAAATTCAAGCTCTCCCCTCAGATCCAGAAAACATTCTACTCTGGTACCATAGAGAGCATCCTGCCTGGTACAGCAACTGCTCCTCTCAGAACCTGGTACGGTAAGCCGAGCGGACCACCAGGAAAACACTCCCCACCGTGCAGGACATATACACCAGGCGGTGCAGGACCAGGGCCAACAGTATCATCAAGGACACTACCCATCCCAACAATGGACTGTTCAGACTACTGCGGTCAGGCAAGTGCCTCTGCAGTCACATGGCCAAGACAGAGAGGCTCAGGAGGAGCTTCTATCCTCAGGCCATTAGGACATTAAACACACAACCAACCAACAATGACATTTTGCCATATTGTCTACATATTTATTTTATTTGTTCAATTTATTTTTAGTTCTTGTAGTTTTTTGTTATTTCTCCTAGTTTAGCCCCCTTTTCCGTTTTTACCTTTGCATAGTGTTTCAGAGCATGCCACCACACATTTCACTGCACTTTTGTACTACTATAACTATATGTGACAAATGAAATTTTGAATGGCTACCACTGTTCCATGCAAGTGATTTTACATATCTCTGCATGAGGAATAATTGTATTGACACGATGTCAAACCTCAAAGGTGTTCAGGTTCACAGATGTGCAGCAACTATAGAGCACATACAGATGACCAATAATCAATATGTCTGCATTGTATGCAAGTCAAGTCAAGAACTTTATTTGTCACATACGCATACAGGATGTGTAGTGAAATGAAATAATGCACTCAACATTATTAAAAGGGAATCTATTGGCAATAACACATGTAACTGGATATTGCTGCTGACAAAAATAGATATGAGAAGTAATATTATATTACAGTCAATATTTGTCAGCATAAACATTTCTCAAAGCTAGAAACCAGATGCCTTGAAGAGAAAAAAAAATCCAGAGCTCTTCGATAATGATTTGTGTGAGCTTTTTACATCCAAATGTGCTTTATTTTACTACAGTGTTGACAGGAACATGATCCCATATCCCAATAAATACACCCAGGATACTATCACTATGTTCACAAAGTGGCTCTCCCATTCAACCAAGCAACTCCAGGATTTGTCCATTGGTTATCAAGAAATCTTTGCTCTCTTGTTCTAGCTTTCAGAGGCACTTATTCATTCATATTGTATGTTCACAAATCTTGACCGTCAATCTGTCATAAGAATAATGTGAAAATGCGTTAGGTAAGATTTTTCATAAAGAGATGTCAGAAAAAGAGTGCTTATCTTATCATATTGCCTTTTGCAGAGTTTTAATTTTTAGTTTTAATGCAATCATTACTCAGAGGCAGAGCTGCTATAAGGCACAACAATCTTATTAGTTATTACGCAAGTTAAACCTCAATGGGCGGTGTCAAAGAACCAGTTTTTTGACACTATCACCTGAATGTGTTACCTTGAAGGATGGAAGCAAAATAATTCAAATACACCCAGTATTGACAGAGAAAACATTATTTTTCTGCTTATTGAGCTTCTCCAACAGAGCCTACAATACCCAGTATTTATTGTGAGGACCAACCCCCGCAACAAAGCAAAATGTTAATATTTATGTCTGCATATGACAAGGTAAATACAGCTAGTACAAATAACCCCCAAAATGTCATTAGAAACATTAGAAAATTAAATCCTTGAAGCTTCAAACAACTTTTCTCCAAGACACAGAATGAGTAGACAAAAACAGTACCATCTAAGAGCATCTTACTAGTGAGGACTGATTGATGCAGATAAGGTTCCTTTCAAGTCTAAGAGGGTCAAGGGGACTGTATCCTACAACAGCAGCACTCATCTGAAAGAAATGGAAGTTGGAGGCCTTGGGTTTCATAATCTATGACTCTCACACACATGCAAACACACAGCTTTGTACGCCCCACTTCAAAGGAATAGTCAACTTCATTTAGCTTGTTCTTCAGGTTAAGTAAAAGTAAACCTTCACAAAAATTGCAAAAAAACACTTTTTGAGATGTCTTTTCAACAATAGACAAATAGACAAAAACAACATGAAAAATTGAAGGCCTCTGTTTGGAATGGAGAAACAGCAGCAGTACTGCACCAATGAAGTGGCAGTAACCTCAAGGTTAAAGAAGCAGGAAGGTAACAAGAAAGAAAAATACACATGAGGTGAGTAATATATTAAACACCTATGTCAGTACTGTGGCGCAAGCCACCTAACCCTTTCAGTGAGGTTGCTCAGTGGCGTAGGCAGCTATGACTGTACAGGAGAGTGAATGGGTTTAACTGTGTGAGTGACAAAGACAAAGTTATTCTCAGCAACATGTCCCCAGATAAATACATGTAAAGAAAGTGTTTCATGATCTTCAGTGTGAGACCAGACGTATACATCCAGAACATGTTTGTGAACTACATGTTGCTCAAAGTAAATGCCTAAAATGCATGGTGAGCCAAATACTGGAGGCCACTTGAATCGGGCATATTCTCACAGAATAAGTTTGTAATGTGTTGCTGGATCTCATCTGAAACATGTCCTTGGTTGCCTTGGTTCCACGCAGGATATTGTCAGGGAAAAATATTTGCTTTTTCTGACCCACAAAAAACATGACTTCTTCACACAAAGTAAGAACTTCAATATCACCTTCATTGTGTAAGGGCATAAGATAAGAACCCAATTAAAACTAGTATTAAAACTAGCAAATTGTAAGATCCACCAAGTTCCAAAGACCCTTTTCAGTGAAACACTTTTTCAAAGAGCGTTAATTAATCAATTGTACTGATGCTGCGTGTGGTGGAGCAGGAGGCCACTTTTATTTATGCAAGCATGTACAGGGTTAGTTATGCGATGCATGTCTGGCCTCTGCGCCTCCTTTTTCCTGTTTGTTCCAAGCAGAAATCAGCAGAGCCGAACTCTCCATTTACTCATGGTTTTCTTATGATCACGATGATAAATTGTACACGGCAGATGTCCAATATGGTACACAGTGTTGATGACAGAGCTCAAGGGCTTTATTGTAATCAAAGTGCAAACAGCAGCACACATCTTGCCATCATGTCAATAAATACATGCTTTCATATTTTTCAGATCTCTCAGATTAGGACCGTTGGGACTGCATGCTTAACACCTCTAGGTGTAGGTCATCCTGATGCCTCTGCAGCCTTAGGCAAAATGTCATGTGGTATCACCACTTCAAATCTGGCTTACGATCTTTGTTGTGTCCAGTCCCTCCTTTTTCTCTGCCATTTCTCCTGTCTCTGTCCATTATAAACCATCTAACAGAGCAGAGCCGCCATGAAATGATTCTAAATCATCAAGTAAGAGAAACTCACCTTGAACCACTAAATTAAAATGAAAACTTGTCTAAGATAAGAACAGCTATTCTATAACCTCTACAATGCATCCTGTAGTTTTGTTTGTCTGGGCAGGTGAGAACAATGTCATTCTTACCTAGGTGTGACCAAATAATCAAATAGCCACTCCAAGACCACCTTATAGCGTGGGTCTCAGTTCTCTGTGGTTCGGAGTGAGGATATAATCCAACCAACTACAGCTACAGTTACTCATGCTTGGAAATTCTATAACAAAATGATTGATGTTCATATTCAGCTATATCCTCATGTGTTCTTAACTAGTATGAACACCAGAAAAGATTATGGCAAACAGCCCAGACAAATCCATTGTGCTATAAGGAGTGGAATTTGTTTTGACAAATGGACTACCAATGTGGGGTGCCCTAAGACTCGATCATGTCATCAAGTAGAGGGATAGGAGACCAAAGAATGAGTTCCCAGAATGTTTGAGTGAAGAGATAGATAGATAGATAGATAGATAGATAGATAGAAAGAAAATGCGGTTCAAAACCTTCAAATATTATTATATTTTTTATCCCCCACACTGCTGATCACCATATATTGAACCAGGCAAATACACACTACCCCCATAGTGGCATGGTGCAATTGGTGTTAGACTACAGTTGTCATTAGTCATAAAACTGCTTTGGGGATGATTCATGGACACAGCATCTCTGTTTACTCAGGCCAATGAGAATACATCCACTATCGCTCTAGAGATCCAGTATTGAATAAACCAGAGTATCCTGCATGCGTGTCTCAGTATCTTTCTTTCTTTCTCACACACACTTATGCTCAACATGCTCATGCATACACACACCATTATAAGATTATGGAAGCGATCAAATATACCTCCTCAAAGCTATCTCTCTGTCTCAGTGGCATAGGTGGGCGCAGCTGGGGGCCACGGTGATTGATTAGCACTACTCTCTTCCTCTGGTTTTGGCTACAATGATAGTGTGCAGGATAGAGCAGGTGTCTCATTTGTGGCTTTCAGGTGTCCTTACACACACACACACACACACACAAGCACCTGTTGATGGCTGCGATTCAGTTTCAGAAAAAGAAACAATATCCATGGGACAGAATATCATCTTTTTGCTGCATTCCAGACATAACGAAAAGCTAGAAATTCCATCTTCCTGCTAGGAAAGCTGCAACATAAAGTTGCACTTGCTAACATTCTCAGCTAAGCATTTTCAAATATCACTGAAATAACATCAGCTGTTGCATGAACAGTATTTTACGTTGGGCAAATTAAATCTCGTGCATTCATGTTTCTTCCCTGGATTTCCCATGGGACCACTGGATATAATTACGACCTACCTGCTGGGAGTTTCCGACTTCGAAAGGAACGCAGCATTAGCCATGACTTCAGTAAAACAGACACAAAACACAGGCTACAGGAGAAAAATAATGATTCATTATCAACAATTATAAGATCAAAAAAATCCATCTCCTATCTAATACAACTACACACATCAAGACACGGACAAACACACACTCCAACACCTACAGATCAATAGTTAGCTAGTCTTAGCATACACTTATGCTGTCCACAACACTTATTAATGCACTTGGGGTTTTAATTTGTGTGTGTGTGTGTTGGGGGGGGCACCTGTATGCATCCAGCAAAACCTAAAAACTACCACACATTGACTGACTTCTGAGTCACACCAAACTGACTCACAGAAAGGTTGAAATGGCATCTTTCCCCAGCTGCCACTGTTTTTGATCATTTTAACATCATCATTATTATTAGTTTTGCTCTCACAATGACTCATGCAAATCAACACCCACTCTCCTTTAAGATGTTCTTATCTCCCCTTTCCTCCCGGCAAAGTGGAATGAGGAGTGGTAACATTATGGCATTAAAAATCAGTGTGAAGTAAATAAGGCCGGTACTCAATAGCTAAGGGAGGAAAAGTGCCTGTTTAAATATGTTATTAAAAGCAAATGGCTCATTTCAGTTAATTGAAGGGCTCTGGGCTACATCTTGCTTAGCGTGTGAATCGCTTTCACCATGTCAGTAAGGAGTAAGATGCAAATTTATTATATGTAATTTTGAGGTTGGCAGCAGATTTCTTTTAACTTGCCCAAAGCACCCATATGGCATGGCAGAGGTCCTTGTACCACTGACTGTATTAGTCAGTATTAGTGAGTCACAAGTCTACTTGCCGTCATTATGATGAAATAAATTGCTGGAAGTGAAACCACACTTGTGGGATAACATTAAATCAAAGATTGCATTATGATGGCTGCTTTAAGGAATTTTAGTTCAACAGATGTGGAATAATTTGGATTATTAGGCTGTTTCAGCACCAGACTTAGTAAACTGGTAACCTGAAGCTGAAATGTTGATGGTTTTATCGCTGGCACCAAGAGGAGGGTGTATCCCAACTGGAGGGTTGCTGGTATTACATCTATATTGCTCACCAGCATTATCAAACTGTTGCAGGGGCACTGTAAATGAGGTGACTCATCTGTGTTGTCTCTTAAAACAAGCATTTATGTATTATGGCTGTGTGTATAGGAGGGATATGCATAAAGACAAAATCTAATAATTTTGTGTGGCAAATAAAGTAACCTTAAAATGTAATTGTACGTTGATTAAATGAAACATCTGACAAGCGATCTGTGTGTGTCATATCAGTTTGTACATCTGCACATGCATTGACCAGTGGCATTGTCAGTTTTGATTTATTATGTGTGATGAAAGGAAGTCAGGAAAATGGAGTCTGAAGTTGAGTCCACCTCAAATCTATTCACCCTGCATTTGGCATGTTGTTTTTATTTTGTTTGATATCTGTATTTATCATCCAACAACTTCAATTCAATATGCTTCTCTCACAGTGAATATTATATCCATTTTATCACTCATAACTTCTGATCTATCTTTTTGCCCTCATACTGCTATCTGTTATGTTGTAATTTTGGTCCAATCATCTCCTCAAGATTTTTCACTTCTTCTTTATCCAAAGAGAGTTGACAGAGGATGCAGGTCGTTTTCAGCAACACTGCTTCACACTAGCACTGGAAGACTAAGGCAGCACGCAGGTTCAAGCCCCTGTGTTCTGTAGCTGACTCTGACCTGGGGAAAGCAAAGAATTTCCCCATGGAGATTATTAAAGTATCATCCCTGGGAGCTTGGCCACTGAGCAGCTCTACTGGACCAGTTGGGAGTTTGTCATTTGGTGGATGCTTTTATCCAAAGCATCAATGAGCATGGACATCTTTATGCCCAAGTGGCATTCACACCTACTGAGCTGTGCAGAACTAGTATAGCTCGATGCATAGAACATGAGGCCAGGAGAGAAATGCTCTTCCACTTAACACGCCCGTTTTCCCAGCCTGGCCTGGATTTTAATCAGCAACTTGTGTTAATTTACAGTATTTTAACAACATTATGAAACTGGCACAGACTATTGGATAGAACCATTTTCATGACGCAGTTGACAATTCACGCCAAAACACTAATGCTCTGCCTCTTCTGAATTTTTCTCTTTCATATTTTTTCATTTGTGGCAGGAACTCATGTTTGCCAAAGCACCCATTTGTAGATATGAATAGATGGCATATATCCTGCTTTGTTTCCAAGCAAAGATAAAATCTGGCATGTTTTCTAATTATTGGAGACAAATACTGTTATGAATCCATTTAGGTACAACCAGTAATTTAGAATGTGACCAGGAACAGAAAAAAGTTGGGAAACAAACAAGAAAATGTAATTTCTAGAAATACATGCTTAACCAACGTAATGATCCTCAGCTAAAACAGTATCAGATATTATTCCAGATCCTTTCATATGTGAACAAGCACTGATATACCAACCGCTGGATGACAACTCGAGCCTTGTGGACGAGGTTATCGGCATCCTGGAAATTATTGCTATCAAGAAAAAAATACATTGACAATATACTTGATTATTCCAATCCACTATGTCAGTAATAATTAGAATCTTTGGCTTTCACTTGGTTTCCCAGCTCCCATCTGTGGCCATTTTGTGGGCACCAATTTGCATCCTTCCTAATTAGGATTCTGCTGAAGTCCATCAGGGTTGCAGAAGGGTCCCTCTAAAACAGAAAGCAGATGGCTTCTGCCCTACAATAATCCAAAATCCCCATTATCGTCACTGTTGAACTGAGGCAGTGACAGTCAAGGATAATGACAGGGATCATGTTTTGAGTGACGGTCACTCGACAGCTTTATGGCATCATAAAAATGGAGCTCAGATGTACACAGCATAACTATGCCTCAGTCTCTGGGATCCAGAATGGGCCACAGAACTGCTTCTGGTTGGTACCCACATGACAAGAGAATTGATGTTGTAATGCAACCTAGGGCAAGATGAAATTTACTGAATGGAGCTTGAAAGCTTGATATGTTTTAAACCCTTGCTCTAAGGAATGATGAGAACCAAATCATCTACTAAGTGAACCTTACATCAATAAAAAAAATCCCCAGAACACTTAACAGTGATATGGGGCTTCATTCTGGTGTTTCCGTTATTTTCACCATACACTGTGTAGTATTATTAATGGAACATGTGGAAAATCTTGACTCTGTACCATCCAATCTGTCTTTCATTTCAGAACTAATATTGTATGCTATAATACATCAGCATAATTCAATAAGAAGCAGTTATCAGAAGTGAAAATATGGTCCAGGATTTAGAGAAGCATAAATCATAGCCCTCACCCAAATGAAAGAATAATGACACTGGTGATAAATCAATATAACTTGATCATCAGTCTGTGTGGGGATGAAATAACGCCTTGCTATTGTTTTTTTGGGACAATTTATTTGAATATGAAGAAGCAACTCTCTGAAATGTTGCAGCATCACACTTACTTTGGATAGGACTTCATTCTACAAGGTGTTGAGGGCAGTAGTGGAGTCAAGGGTATTTGCTGGTATACAGAGCCTAAGCATACCTGCACCTCTCTCTCTGGACAACTTGTCAGCCTAAAAAAAAAAAAGATCTCCTAGAAGATGTATAGTTACTTTTAAGGATTTTTATGTCAGTGTAGGGCGCATAAGGAAAGAGAAAGAGACAGTTTTCTCAATCTGCTGAGACATCAGGACATCTTGTGGCTGACCCCAAGTTTAGGGCCTAAGTTTGAGTTCAGAGTTCAATAGGGTCAATGATCAGCTGATCTTGCCCTGGAATATATTTCAACTATTGACTGCAGCTAAGATGACTAGAAAGCAAGACGTGCCACTGCATTGGACTTCCTGGAATTATAAATGACTAGCCACAAGAGATCAAATGCAGACTTGATTCTTTTTGCTAACCCAATAGCTACAGTAACTTACATAAGACTGGCACATGCATTCCAAACATTAACACTCAAGCTGTGATGGGAAGGAGCGTGTCTAGACCATCTTTGCAAAGCTAAAATTGCCTTTAGTTGTAGACACGGTGCTGACATATACTGAAGTACCTGGTCTCGCTGTACCAGCGCAGAGAAAAGACTGACAGGAAACATGATCATTGTGGCATAGAGGAAAACATGCTCTGGGCTGATTTCTGAAAAACAATCACAGCCGTCCAGGGTGGGGCTAAGCTCAAGACGCAGGGACTGTGCCCTTCCAAAATAGTGTCGCGGGGGAAATGTTTTGTTGGTGAAACGTACATGGCTAATGAGCCACTCTACGCTTGTTTGTTTGTTTGATTTTTTTGTCACATAATGAATTGCACAGGCCTGCCGTTTTGCAAGAGTTTTTCATTGTGTTTTAATCACTACCTCTATAGCCAGCTTGTTGCCTACACTGTTGTAGGCAACGGAAGTGGAAAAGGAATGAAATTCCAGAAGAATCTCATTGGGACTGCTGAATATCAGCGGCACCAATGAAGAAGCTATGCCACTTTCACAGAATACCCACGTCAATAGAAGTTCACAAGCTCCTGAACCACCTTCTCATGAGTATAACCGTTTCTTCACCCCTACAATGTCTGTTTTAGCTTTTGTTATTTTTTTCTGAAATCAAAACATGTACCATTCATCTGTTTTCTTGCCATTCACCCGGATCAGGGTTGCATTGCTAACAGGGTAAGCAAAGCAGCCCAGGTATCCTTTTTTACCCTCACTTTTGAATAAAAACCTTAAAATACCTCAACTCCTCCACTCAGGGAAGCTGCTCACTCCCCACCTGAATGGGACAGGCCACTTTTTTTCAGGAGAGATCTATGGTATCAGATTTGGAGGTGCTGACCCTCATCCCAAAAAGCCAAATTGGAGATCAAATTGGAGATCACAATGCTGTTCGCAGCCAAACGGTTGCAAACAGCAGAGATGGCACACTAATGTCACTGAACTGGACACCCTCCAGACCTCGGCTGTGCGTTGATGCCCTGTCCATGAATATCCCGAACAGAAGAGGGTGCAAGGCACATCTCACCTTAAATGATAATTAGTTAGTAGAAACATTAGTAGAAATATCTCTGTTTCAGTGAATGACTAAGTCAAGATTACCCACCCTCATGTCACAATGGATTCCCCTGTTCATGTTCTGTCTGTTTCAGAGATTATGTCCTGAATGAATATCAGAGAAGAGATGGCTCCACATCTCAATTCAATGTTCTTCAGAAATGTCAGTGTCTCTTTGAAGTCAACTTTCCAGGAGTTGAGTCCTTTTCAAGTTCTCTATTGAACTTTTTCTTTTGTTTTAACCTAGGGAAAGATTTGCAGAGCACGTATGTTTGTTTGGATAGCCCTGCTTCACACTAAATCATTTGCAAACGTTTAAACCTTGGAGCTGCCTTGTACAACCAAAATCTTACTATTGGTCACGGGGCAGACAACATATTCCAACATTTCAATGATTTGGCTTGTAATGGCTCGGAAATTAAACAAACTCTGCAAATGGGAAAACAGATAAATGCCAGTGGCCAATTCCACTAACAAAAAGTTCATATTGAATGAACAATAACATCAACACTCTGTCGCTGATGAATGAGTGGTTTCTTTGTTTCAGTCAGTCACTTATGGTTCATCACATTTACATCACATTTAGGCATTTAGCTGACAGCCTGCAAACATATCCAAAGTGAGTGAGCAGGTAATGGCTCAGTGTCTTACTCAAGGACACTGTTGATGGACACCTTGGCTGTTGAGGGGATTGAACCTGTGATATTTTAGTAACAGGGCATTATTTCAAACCAAAATCACCCCACCTGCTGACAACCTGCTTTAGTGAAAGGTATAGGAATATCCCGTCTCCCATTCACCGT
>OOFE01050994.1:0-10002 GCA_900323365.1 Monocentris japonica | reverse complement strand
TTAAAACTTTCACACACCTTAACCCTTTAATGGGCACACCAAGACAAAAGCAATGGAAAAAAATATTTCTTTGCATTTTGCAATAACAACAAACAATGTTTATTTTTTTAACAACCCACACAGTTTTAATTTTATGAGCCTCTACCAAACGGTTGAGATGTTTATTAATGGTAAAAGTGCATTTTTAATAATCTGCATTGATTTTTTTATCCATTAAACTGAAATAAGAAGACTTTCACATATATCTCATTTGATGAACATGAGCAATGTATAAAACCAAAAACATAAACATATTTCCAAAAAAATGAATGAATTATAATAGAAAGTCAATCAAAATAAATAAACAGTACCACATTAACGAAATCTCAAATAAAATGCAACATCTCTGTAGAACAAAGCCAAACCTGCTCATCTGTGTGGTGGTGCATCAGCACAACAGTTTTTTGGGCATTAGAGCCACTTAACTTGTGGTGATATGCAACAAAGCATTGCTGGTTTCCATTCAAACACAGGAAAACCAAGCATTTCCCACACTTGCACCTGGACACGCTCTTAGGACAGAGGTTGCAATGGCGAAAGACTCTACTGCACTTGAGGACTGGGTTGGGCACCACTGCTCTACTGGTATAATGATTTGAGCAAATATATGATGCAATAACATTTATCATATTGACAACAGTGCATGATCAGAAACCTATATATTTCATAGAAATATTACCTTTACCATCAATAGACATTTCAACCGATCGGTTGAGCATGTTTTTAAAAAATGATTACAATGTCATTCGACTTTTTTGGGGATATAAAGTTGTGTCATTCTGTTCAGTAAGCCCTCATTAACAATATTATCTTGAAAACATATGCCTACCTTTGAAAATCACTCAAAAAAGATTCCACTTGTCAGGTGTGACTTTTTTTCTGAAAGGATGCGACCTGAAAAGGATTGGCCATAAAAAACACAGCGCCTTCTAGTGTTTTATTTGTGCATTACGTATTTCAGCCGAGTGGTAGAAATGGCTCAATCAGGTTGAGTTAAGTACAACAAATTCTTCAACAAGATATTGTGAGTCAAAATGTGCTCTACCTAATGATTGCACAGACCATTAAAGGGTTAATCTTACCTATACATACAGCTTTTGTTTTACAGACGTACAAAATGCATGCTCTCCCAGCCCCGCCCTGTTCCTGCACATACACCAGGAACATGCTGTCTTTTTCTTAAGAATGATTGCCCTCTGAGACGCACAGACATGCGCACATTAAACTGCCTAGGGGCTGTACCCTCACTCGGAAATATGGATTACATAGACTGCTTCACACACACACACACACACACACACACACACACACACACACACACACACACACACACACACACACATGTGTGACAGCTCTAATATTGTATGCCATTTGGATGGTGTCGTTAATCATCAGTTCATGACAACTTGCCTGAACAGGTGAAGATAAGTGGTACAGTATGTGTTGTATGTCATGGCACTGACAGTCTAGCGTAACTGCTCAGCAATGCAGGCCTCAGTGGAGCCAGCAGTGTTTCCTCTTTATTATAGTTGATGGATTGTTAATATGTTTGTCTTCTTCTTCCTTTTAAGAATAAGAATAAGATTAAGAATAAGAAAGAATAATGCAAAGTCAATGTTTTCCTATGTTTTCCTACTACCTCTCAGTGATTAATGGACCACCAGCTAGTGCTAACCAAGCCCCCAACCTGAGTTTGCCTCCCTGATCTTGATTATTTGAATGTCTGTCTAAAAATGCTGTATCTGGGTAGAAATGTTACGAGGCTGGTGATGATTGGCCCTGGCTTTCTGAGACACCGGGCCCTGTCAGCATCCTTTGTCAGCAAGTTTGATGATAATGAGGGGGCTGTGTCACACGGCAAGATGCTAGCTGGATAAACACATTTATTACAGAACAGATCAGCTACTTGTTAACAGTGTAATGTTCTAGAAATGTCACAGATTCATTAAATTGTAGATATGGCAAAATGATGAGTGACATTGCCTGTTTTCTTACCATGATGCTGAACAGCTTAGCTAGTAAAGACATGGGCAGCAATTCATCCCATGTCAAATGAATCATATAGCTAACATTTTGCAAACAACCTCTAAGGTGCATTTAAATGGATACACAGAATACAGCTTCTTTTTTTATTTATTTATTTATTTTTTAATTGTACCAATGCAAAAGAAATATGCGGTGCAAAATTGTGAATGATCAAATACAAGGATCATCAGAAAAGACCCAGTTCAAAGTATTATGGAATTTTGCAAATCTAGACAGTTCCAGTTTTATTCACTGTGCAAACATTTGTGAGGAAGGGAATTTTCATCTGAACGCCATGTATATTTTATGCACAAAAAATGCCCATGGTCTGATAAGGCTTTGAGATGAACTACCCTACTTTGTTAGATTAAGCATTTGTAGCCTAAAACATTGAAACAAATTGGGTCATAGCTAATAGAAAGGGTGACTTATTGAACAACAAAAAGTTCAGTAACAAATGTTAACAAATAAACAAGTGTATAGCTAGGTCATATCTTTGTTTCTCTCTCTAGCTCATTTGTGTTACTGGCACATTTAAATCCATCCAAACCTGAATGAGTCAATTGTGACTCATTTTGTGCACCTACACTCGTCACTGAATTGCTTCCTTAATCAGAGTAAATGCCCAGGGTGTTGTACGCTCTGCGTCATTCGTGACAACAATGGAGGAGACAAATTTGACAATGAAGCTGAGACATGAGGATCATCAAAGTCACTCCTTTCCATTGTGTTGAATTCTAGTCCCCCAGATCACAAAGTCAAATTGGTAAGATTCCCAGTCGATTTCCTCCACAGATCTGAAAGGGATAAGCAAGATGGAAGCAGTTCAATCAAGCCAGTCAAATCCTCTATAGGCCCAAAGGGATTTCATATTGGATTTCATTTGGATTTTCAACATTTTTCAAATTATGTAGATGCCTAATTTATAAAAAGCACTGAAATGGAGTAAAACTATGCACAAACCTTCATTTATAAACACCAAACATCAACAAGCCTCAGCTCCCCACAATGTATGTTCTAAGCTAAACTGTGGTTGATCTGGTCATTATATCCTTGCAACACAGTGTGTTGTGTGCAAAATAAAGCAGGGTTTTTATCTCAGTATATCTCTTTCAGATGTGGGCATGTCACATCAGAAGCTGGCGCAGAGTGGGGAACTTTTTCAGGTCAAGTTCAAGGCTTATGAACACAGTGATGTAGATTTCTACTGACACATATTTCTAAGATCAAATTTCATTATTTAGATCTGAAAGGCAGGATGGCAACAACCCAACCATGTCTTTCAACCCAGTCCTCTGGCTTGAATGCTGGCATCCAACAACTAAAAACACTTTTTTTTTTCTACTGTGTGTCAATGGGATAAAAATGATATCAGTGCTATGGCTGAATTTACACACGACAAATCCAAAAACCAAACTGATATACAACCCTACGTGACACTGAGAGTGTTTCCATGTTTAGGCAACTGTGAAAAGATCAAATCTGGGCCAATGCAGGGATAATAATACATTTTTTTCTTCCTTGTGCAGACCCAGTGTAATATAATGTAATTCAGTGAAAGACAGCCCTGACATGTGCAGAGTAGGAGAAGGTCAGAGGTCAGAGTGTCCTCTGTCCCAGTGGTTGTGAGAGCAGTGACTCTCACAACCACTGGGACAGCGGACACTTGAGCCTGTGATGCCTTTTCTGGCCAATAGGAGGACTGCAGGATAGCTGTGTGTGTGTGTGTGTGTGTGTGTGTGTGTGTGTGTGTGTATGTGTGTGCGTTAGCAGTAGGTGTCCTGACTTGCAAAACTCTCAGGAACAGCCTGCACTGGAATCTTGTGAAGTCATGCAGTTGGTAATGACGGGCAAGAAAATTCTAGAACGGCATATTAGCTACGAGATCCTGAGGTATCAGTATCAGTTACTACTCTTAAATTACAGATACATTTCACCTAATGCAGACTCTGTACAGTGGGGTGACTTCCCCCCGCAAATGAAATATACACTATTTCATTTCTGTTGTGGTCACCAATATTTTTTTATATCTGTTCCTTTCATTGTACTCTGTTGTTTTGCCCTTATATTCAGTAACTGAGAAACATAGCTCTTGCCCCCTCCACACTCTTTCCAGAGCCACTGGCCTTTGGTTCCCCGGCTCTTCCCCTGACTGAGCCCCTGCCATCCCGCTCTGCGCCTGGCCCCGACCTTTAGCTACATACCAGAACACATAGCAGCCAGGACAAAGGGCAAATGCAAACTGCGCACAAACACACACATATACCGATCAGCCATAACATTAAAACCACTGACAGGTGAAGTGAATAACATCCATTATCTTGTTACAATGGCACCTGTCAAGGGGTGGGATATATTGGGAAGCAAGTGAACAGTCAGTTCTTGAAGTTGATGTGTTGGAAGCAGGAAAAATGGGCAAGTGTAAGGATCTGAGCAGACCGGTCAGAGTGCCCATACTGACCCCTGTCCACCACCGAATGGTTTTAATGTTATGGCTTATCGATGTATAGTGCATACCTAGTCTCAGTTTCTCACACACAAATGCATTATTGTTGTCATTGTTGACACACAAAATATTGGATCTTGATGTGTGATGCAGCCTGAGGATTGTACGGATACAAGTATAAGTATTTGTAATTATGCTTATCTGTTTCACTGCCAGACACACACATGCAGACACACACACACACACACACACACAGACACAGCATGGCTGCTGACACAGCCACCTTCACACAATCACATGGGCCCTGGGTCTCTTCCATAAACTGAGTTACCCAGGGTGACCAGTTGGCTAGGGGAATATTCTGGGATGCCAATGGGAGCCAGTGAAGAAATGATAGCTACATTATGGCGAAGCAGAAAGAGTTGGCACACACACACACACACACACACACACACACAATGTGTTGTAAGCAAAACATTTCTTCAAAATAAGTACCTACAGGTTTAAGACATTTGGAGTGGAGTAAAGAGTGGGATATTTGGTTGCAATGCAGTAGAGTAAAAGTAAAAAGTCCTCTACAATGGATATACAGTTCTGGCCAGTGGGTCTAAGTTGTCAGTAGTGTCAATAATTGGCAGTACAGTTTTGATGAGTCATTGTCAAAGACTGGTAAATCCTCCTGTGCCAATGCTGCGAGCTTATAGACCTAATAGACCTAATAGACCTAAGGGACCTAAGGGACCTAATCCCACTGTTTACTTTCAACACAAGCTCATACCACTATCAAGGCATCTCTTAAGACACCTAAATCCTAAAACCTGCACAACATATAAAACAAAAAACAAATCTGCTCACAGAATCAGAAAAATAGGCAGGCATCAGTCCAGGGACAGGCTCGAGATCGTTTGTAATAATACAGACCAAACAGGAACTTTCATTAATCGTATCCATACCCATAACCCTGCACTGGGGCTGCACTGCAGTATATAAAGTGAATCAGTAATAAATTTCATGATGCCATCCAATTACAAAATCCTGGCTACGCTACGAGTTAAGTGTCATCACTCAGTGTTCAAGGTAGTCCTCCACTGTGATCAAACTATGTGATGATGCCATATTGACCTTTTCTGCCAGGCCAGTGGGGGATATGAAAGGGGGAAATTGGGATATTGAGTGTGATTGAAGTGCAGCCAACAGAAAGCAACAGGATCGACCAGAGTATTTCCCCCAACAAACTGGTCTAATCTGTTGGGTGGACCAGGTCAGGGGATTATAAAGGTGGGGGTGGGACGGTGCTGTTCAGTGGCCATCCTGTCTGACCTCAATGCCCTTAACCTGCCAAGCCTAAAACACATATCGTCTTCTACCTGTGTGTAACATTAAGTGGGCAAAGCCACAGGGGATGCTACTGGATGTTTGTGATGTAAATGAAGTACTGTGTGACATCAAAGTCATAACGGGCCCAGTTTTAGACGGCGTTGAGTGAGGCTGCAGTCATAGATGTTGGGTAGACAACGTTTCACGCTGATTTCTTCCATGGAATGATGTTCTATGCTTATATTACAATCAACTAGCAAACTATTTTTCTTTATGATTTATACCCACGTCCACCCGCCCCCTCTTATTATAATGCCCATTTATATTACATTATCTGTGGTGTACTTTAAACTACAATGTTCTCACCTGGAATTTGATAGAAAGTGCATTTTATTATCATGGCATGCTTGCCAGCAATACTAATACTTAATAAGGAAAGAAGGAAAAGGCACTTATATGATTGGTTGACTAAAATAAACTATCTTTAATATTTATAATTTGAGGCTGGGGCCAGTTTAGGACTGGAGGAGCAGGCCACAAATGGGGCCAATAGATCTCCAAGCGAAATCTTAAGACAAGTCCCAGTGCTTGAGATAAGTGCTTGTTGGTAGTTTGGTTTCAGGAATATAGCTCTCTAGACTTTAGACTTCTTACTCCAGTAAAGACACTAAAGACCACTAAAGACAGAATAAAGACCAAAGAGCAGAGGTAAGGTTCCCTTGCACTTTTGATTAGATTCTACGTACCTTATCACCTCACCTCAAGGTGCACTGTGCACATTTAAAAAGGACGTTCTACTGCTAGCTGTGCTGGAGCAAACCAAGCTGTGTGAATAATGCAGCGACCCCAGGCTTACAGTATCACAGAGCATTGGTACACTCTGCATGACTGAACACAAACTCAATGAACTTGGGAGACTCTGCTAACACTCCTGGGAAACATTATCTACTGAGAAACCCCTTTTCAAACGCATGTCATTTTCTGACCGAGGAAGACCATTGAAATAGACAGACGTTTGAATGGGAAACATGATGGCTAGCATGGCCTTGTGTGAGATTGCTCTGTCTGGCCTAATGTGGACCATGTGCTCCCAGAGGAGATGATATGGCTGTGCTCTAGCTCTGCCTGCCTTGCTCTTCGTAAGCAACTATTGACAATTTCCTCAAGTATGTGTGAGATGTACTTCTTTCCATCCCAATGAGATTGTAGCAAGCAGCTAGAATCAAAGGTCAGCCTGCTCTCACGTGGGTCTTGCATGTGGCAAACAGACACACATAAAAACACTGGCGTGCACATTCTCACCCAGGACTGAATCAATTTGGACTGAATCCAGTCGGGGGAAAAACAGACGTATTTTAATGATCTGTAACATCAATCTATCTCTCTATCTCTCTCTCTCTCTCTCTCTCTCTCTCTCTACCTAGATCAGGCAAATGGTTGCCCCTAATTTCAAAACCACTGTTGATAAGCTGAGAACTGTTGGTATATTGTTTTCTGCTATACTGACAAGACAACACCACCGCACCATATTACACACTATGGTGTGTGTGTGTGTGTCTGTTTTTCTGTCGGTTCGCTCACCAATGTCTATCTTTGTTAGGATGGATATAGCCTTTTGATCAGCGTTAGCCCAATCAATCCATTTCACTAAATTTAAGAAATTGGAACCCCCCCTCCTCCTTTTTAGACATTTTAATTCAGCTTGATTCAGCAATCCACTGTTTTATTATTTAGCTAGGATTGACACTTTTGTTCAAGAAATCTCATTGTGTGTATCCACCCTTAGGCAATAGTATACTGTAGTTATGTAGTTACAGTAATCTATCAGTGTGTGTGTGTGTGTGTGTGTACAGGATATGTATGTGTGTATTACAAAAAGAGTCAATGTTTAGTGTTCTTCCGTAAGTGCTAATAAGCAACAGTAGCTTAGAAATCCTGGATGCCCCACCATTCACCAGCCTCCTTTTGCCTCTCTCTTACAAGGGATTAAGTTGTCAGGTTACATTGAACTCCGAGCGCCCTCTACCCAGACAAAACCGTCTTAAGGTACAGGCCATCCAGTTATTTATAACTCTGTTGGGTAAGCCTCCTCTTTCAATGGCCCACTTCAGCCCATAGACAGGACATGTGTGGGCCTCTCCGTTCTGCTTTATTATATGGGCTCTATGGAGATATGGGGAAAAGGTCATTGTGCTTGTGTGTCTGTCTGTGTGTGTGTGTATATGTGTGTCCATCCACCGTATAGCCTGGTAAAATGATGTGATACTAGCTAAATAGTTCAGTCTATGTGTGTGTGTGTATGTGTGTATCCATTACGGTCATTTAACAGGATTGTCTGGCCTGTGTTTGTGTCACTCCTAGTCAGACTTTCCGTGGAATGACATAATGGACCTTGACTGAAGAGCGTCAAACTGACAGGGGCACCTTGCGTGACTCATCACTTGCACGCACACACACACACACACACACACACACACACACACACACACACACATATTGGGGGTGCAGGCAGTAGATTGCAAACACACAATGCCGACCTTTGTTACAATATCCTTTGTCCCATTCTCACTTCCTTTCTCACTTTCTTGCTCTTTCTCCTCAGAGCCCACCTATCTGGAACTAGTAACTACCGTCTATTTTGGGAGCTCAGCACCGGCCAAGGCTCGGCTGCAATGTGTAGAACACATCACGGGTAGCGGCCTCTTTGAGACAGGATGCGCTCTGGCTTAAAGGATAATTTCAGTATTTTTAAACCTGGGCCCTATGTTTACATATTTTGGGGTCTAAATGACTAATAGGTACAAAAAGTTTTGGAATTGGTCCAGTAGATCGCCTCAGCCGGCAGCCGCGAAACGGGCTGCAATGGCTGCAACGTAATCCTTTGGGGCAGCTGCGCCCGATCAAAGTACGTCCACTAAAAGTGCTTGTTTTAGCCACGACAGGCTCAGGTTGTTATCCGAAGATCTACAGAGATAGACCTTTGTTTAACCAGAAACAGAAGTCTCACTCAAGGAGAAGTCTCGCTCTGAAATCTCACGAGAGGTGAGTTGTTGCAGTAAGAGGACGGTGGAAACGTGAGTCAGAGTCGGAGAGAGGAGTTTGTTGTGTTGGAGTACAGAAAGCGTAGCTTAGTGTTTTATCCCAAAGATTTTAAAAAAAGAACAATGGTTTGTGTTTGCGCATTTCCAACAAAATGTCTAATGTCGCAAGGTGTGAATTGAAATTGATATTGCTGAAGCATATACGTCAGACATCACTGAAGATGTGGGATATTCTGTTGCACTAACCACCTAACTACTGAACCTGGATTTCTCCAGTTTTAGTGTTTCTGAAATGTGGAGTTGGTGAGGAACATGTCTTTTCCTGTTTTCTAGTCTGCCTGGAAAGCAAAGCCAGTCTGTTTTTCAACTAGAAAGATTCACATTCACTGACTGTTGCTGCATCCAGAATCTGTTTTTTGTTTACACCTCAGGCAGTGACATACACATTGTCATAGTATAATACACACACAACATATATTACCGTTGGAGCTTTATCGGCACATGTTGTAAGTGCAATGGTTACAGCATTGCATTAGTTGGAAATTTGATGCACTTCATTTTGGCTGATTCTATTAGAATTGGAGTAAGGGTCTGCCAGTGTGTGTGTGTGTGTGTGTGTGTGTGTGTTCTCAGCAGAGGGCTCAGAAGGGCGGCAGAAGCTCTGCTAATCGAGTTAGCTGTGGTAACATGAGTGGCAGCTGGCTTTCCAGGAATATACTCTCCCACTGAGCTGTTGGACAAACACACTCTCTGCAAGTGGATTTCACACAGACACATGCACATGCACACACACACACACACACACATATACACAAAGCATGACCTACCTTTCTCTTTTGGAGTATTAAAAATGCATGCTGTGGGTCTACGTACAGTAAATGCATAATGCATGTACACATACTGAGACATGCTTATTAACACACATTCATCTGAACGTTCACACACACCTTCTCTCTCTCACACACACACGCCTAATCTTAGACAATCCATATGTGTGTGTGGTTAATCTGTTGGCAGCTCTGTCTACACATTAGGTGGGTCAGTAGGTGAATGAATCGCGTCTGGTCTTCTTGGTTGGTTAACTATGGACACACTCACCTCAGACCACCTCTTACACACACTCCCCCCCCCCCC
>OOFE01050993.1:2144-20495 GCA_900323365.1 Monocentris japonica | reverse complement strand
AGGTCAGCGAGGAAGTGTGTCCCAGTCCTCTGTCAAGGCCTTCACAAAGACACTGCTCCTCACTTGGAGGTAAACAAAGCTGCAGATAATACGCCGGGTTGTAAGTCACCCTGAATTACAGAGCGGGATAAGACATTGTGTCTGAGAGGACAACAGAAGAGTCAAATTGGAAAATGGTTGATAGGAGAGTGTCTGATGGCGTAAGATAGATAGCGAACAGGGAAGTAGAAGCTAACAAGGGAGGAAGAGAGGTACGTCAAGAAAGGGAGAGAGGTGGGCTGCAAGTAAAGGAGTGGGTGTGTGGACTCCGAATGAAGGAGACACTTGAGAGAGACGAAGTGATACATTTGGAGACTGGTAGAAGACATGAGAGGAAATACAGTAACAGCGAGCTGTGACAGGAGGGCACACCTTGTTGAATTCAGACCAGTCGGCTCATCAGTCAGCTTAAGCTCTACTTAAGCTCTCAAAATATCACAGCCGGAATTGTTTTTTCTTCGAAGGAAGGACCGGCGCTAATGTGACGCAAGTATAAACTTGTGATTAAAATGATGATGGGTGAAAGATTTCAATTAGATTTATGAAATATAAAGTGACTTTAGTAGGGTAAAAAAAAAGTATTTTTGACACTAATAAGACACCGTACCTACCTAAGCTGCAGCAGCTGTCAAGTAACCAAGCTAACTAGAGAGTCCTTCACATGTGATATGCTGTATAATGGGTGTCTTAGACCCGCCAGGCAGCTGACATCCTTAGTAGTCTGGGTTTCAGTGGAAGGTTTTAGTGTCCCATGATGGTCTAAATGCTGCTTCAGAGACACTTACACCTGGACAAAAATATAATTCGGGGGAAAACACTGAAACCTTGTCACTTGTTGGCTTAAAAAATGGTCAAATTTAAAGATATTGGTACAAAATATTGGCAATGAGCAACTTCAATACAAAAATATCGCTACTGTTTGGTATCTGGTTTCAAAAATGCATATTGGTCAAACCCTAATTTTCACACTACCTTACTGGTGACTCATCCACCACAGTAGCTGGACGTTAGTATCAGACCTGGAATCAGTTGGGCTAAAGCGCTACTGGTGCTTATCAGGCGTGCTGTGTGCAAATGGCTTGGGACCCATCCCATTGGGACTGGTTTCCCGATAAAGAGTGTTCCAGCGAATGAGTAAAGCAGATCAAGTAAGAGGGGTTAAGAGTTTGTGTCTCAGCACCTTCCTGAGAGGCCCAAACTTTGGGTGAAGTAAAAATTGAAGGTGCGCCCAAGAAAATACCCAAGCAGGCTAATTGCCCCTTTGACTCAAATCATTGCATCAGCCCAAAGCATTTCAAACCCTGAGATGAGTAGTGATTGTATCTGAAGTATTTGTGCATCACACTAAGAGTAGAATATCTGCATGATGAATGTATGTAACCAAACAGGATTATGAATGATAGTGGCTCTCTCAAAATCGATTTGACAAGCAATAAAAATGTTATGGCCAGATTTTTCATCGCCGACTAAATCAAGGTCTATAGATTATCGGCTCAAGACAACAGCAAGTTCCTCTTGACAACAGTGTGAAAGTTCAGTGATTGCACTGGGGCTGGGATGCTTTTTTTGGCCCCGGCGGGTGTGCTGATTCTGTACTATAATGGCCCCACGCCAATCCTTGAGTTGTTTACTTCCACAAATCAGCCTTGTAATTTACAGACCTGGGAATAAACCAGCACGGTGACCTTTGCCTGCTAGCACCCAAGGACAAAACCTATTTTCTCCTTGCTACGCCTGTACCCGATGGTTAGAACTGAAGCACTGCTTGGTTTTGTCTGCTGCAGGGGGATCCATCACCATTTTGCAGAGAGGTTTCTAGCATGCTACTGACCTCCGATTCAGCTGGAATGGTCATGATACAACAGCAATTTGTTTGACCTCTGATTGGATTTCAACAACCCCATCTCCAGAGAGGAATGTGAAGAAACAAAACTAAACGTTGACAATTCCACTTGCCATCATCCTGATATCCGTCGGCCCTCTCTTGTGATGGAACGAACCCTTTTTGACGGACACGTGCAGCCCGGGGATGGCAGTGGCTTCACCAGAGCTATGGAGGGTGCAGTCAATCCCATTTTGCTATGTAGGGGAGCAGCAGGGGGTATTATGGCAACGGTATAGGTTTGGCACGGTGAGCTAGATTAGCTAGGCTGGGTGGGGTGGGGGGTGGTTTCTTCATCATGACCCGCAATGAATTCTCCAGCCGACTGAACTGAGCGGGGCGCCTGGATGATTGCCTGGGACCTTTCAATTTACCTCTCTGCAGACCCCCCCCCGCTGCCTGGTCCCAGGGGGGGAGGGGGCATAGTGAGATGCTTAGAGGCAAGTATGGCCTTTTTATAATACCCATATATGAAATGATATAGTTTAACTAGTGGACGTACGTATAGCATAGCCCGTTAAACCCTTTAGAATATGAACCGTTAGTTAGAGCCCATAACACATCCCACAGGAACGGAGGTGTTTTTGTTTCACGTGTCCACTGTGCAGTGCATTGTGGTTAATTGCCCCCGCTGGTATATCGCACAAGGGCACATTACAGTACATCGGTCTCTGCCGTGGTGTGGAGAGGCAGATCAAGGGAGTCATAGAAAGATCAGAGAGACGCTCATCCGCCCTGTAACCATACACCACGCTGCACCCCGGGGGTCACTGCTGCTCTGACCTAGATACTTGAGCTGAGGAGCACAGGGGCAATTACTGAAAAGACGATTCCACGGGCACAATGCCTTCGTTAGACATGTGGTTCTTTTTTCTACTGCAGGCTGATACTGTTGAAAAGAATTAGAATAGTGCATGGACTTGAGGAGAGAATACAGCATGGGAGGAAATAAGTGAGAAATTGGGAAAAGACGGAGGGATTAAAAGCTATGACAGGGCAGGAATGAAAAGCTGCCGTGGGAACAAACTGACCGACAGAGGCGTTCGTTGACAACACTGGTTAAATGCGCCTATCTGTTTCCCCGTGCCTTCTCAGTGATCAAGGTGATACATTCAGTGATTTTAGTCTGGCACGCCTGTCGGTGCACCAGAATCCAAAATAGATTGCCACTGTGTTTTGGCTGCCTCTTGATTCCACCGCTGTTTTTATTTTCAATCAATCATAGAAGCTGGAAAACAACTGCTTGTGCGAGCTAGAAGTAGGTCAAGACGGTTGGAAAAGTGCAGGTTCCACCGTCAAGGGCCACTTCTCTTACTATTAGTACCCTATCCTATGAGTAGTTATGCCGTGGCAACACACCCTTCATTCCCCGACACAGCATAACGAAGATTAAACTGTATAACTGAATGGCTGTGTGGTTTGACAAGAAGAAGTGGAGGAGGCTGAAAGGTAGCGATGAGAAAAAACTATGGGGAGAAAATTGAATGAAAATAGAACAATCATATTGATTCTGTTGACTATATAGTATTGTTTAGTGTCGGTGGCAAGAGTGGTAAAATATCCTACCCCAGTAGAAGTACTGTGAAATTTTACTTCAGTAAAAGTAGAATTACCGGTGTAATTCTACTTGAGTAAAAATAAAAGACACTATAGCCCATTTAGAATTGGAGTAAAAGCCACTGAAACATTGCTACATATGATTTTTCCCAATGCTAAAGGGACAAGAGGACACAAAGTTCAAACTACATTATTTTAGTTAAAAAATGTACCAAATAAATTGCACAAATAAAGTAAAAGCCAGAGTACTTTTCTCTTCTCTACTCCACAAACAGCCAATTTGTGATTGGTTTCCGATGCAATGCCAATGGAGAGCCTAACAAATGTGTACTGATTTAAAATGTAGTTAGCGCACACCCTCTGGCGGCCATATTGGAGGTCCATAGTACTTGGCAACAAAGACTTCTTTTCTAATCTTACAGAACTGAATAGACATGGTTAATGTCTGTGCTGTTTTTGACTGGGAACTGTTCATTTTGCTACCGATACATCCACGATTGTTTCTGTTTAGATAATGTCAGCTGGCTAGCTAGCTAACCGTAGCATCTGCTCAGCTAGCCGTCACGGTTTTTGTCGTTTTGATTTACGTTACTGAGGAGCTAGTAACGTACTGGTGGCCAATTCGAGACACCCTTGGCCAGTTTTGGGCACCAAATCCAACACAGACTGAATTTTTAAAATGTAGCTTTTTAAATATGTATGATTTCACACCACTACTATCTTTTTTGAAGTAGTTCTCTTTTTCTACCCATATTTATCCATTGCTTGTGCACTTGTAGTCCATAATGGCACCAGCTATGGTTGCTGGGAGATTTGGGATGCAACTACAAAGCCTCTGTAATATTGCAGTCAAAACATACTTCAGTAAAAGTATAATCACAAAATACTCAAAGTGCATGGAAAATCTACTCCAATGCATATCCTCCGCACATGCCCCTCTCTCTCCCTGTACTCAGGAGAGAGAGAGAGGGAGGGGGGGAATCAGCAACCCACTGAACAGGTGTGAGCAGGTGTGCTGAAGGGGTTTGATCTCTCCTTCTCTGGCTTCATCCATCTCTCTCTGTCACATACAGCTGCGGCTCTCTGTCGGCGCCTCATTGTCATTCTGGAGGAACGTCCATCCTCCAAACTTATCTCCGGAGGAGCCGGGCTCTTACTGTGATTATACCCATCGTCCAGGAAGAGGAACCCACAGCCAGCCCCGTCTTTATCTCCTTGTAGCTATGGGTGACAAAAAAAGAAGCATGCTGAGTCACCCAGCACCCACCCCAACCACACAGACACATATAGACACATATTATCAGCTTCGACTGATAAGTGGTTTTGAAGGCAGATGCCAATACTGATATTTTTGGATTGAAACTACATATAAATAGATATTTTGTGCCAATATTCAGCATCTTCATGCCTCTGAAACAGCATGAATAGCTCTTTTCCTCTTCTGCTGTTGCATTAGAATCAATTCAAGTTAAGGGCTTCTCATAGACAACCAGTGTAGTATTGATCTATTGTGCAATAAATATGTAATCAAACTGCATCATAGCCATCATGTCAGAGGTGGATGACATCATCGACTGGCTGATTTCTTATAAAAGGCCAATATTGGCTGTAATACACATATGTGCACGTGGATGCACACACGCATACACACTCTCACACGTGTTTTATTTCATTCCTTGTTCTAAGGGAGAGCATATCTGATACCTTTTGACCAGAATAGTATCAACCTGTTCCAGGAGGAGCGGGCGAGGGAACAATCACAGTGCCCTTCAGAGAGCAGGACGGCGCTGGGCTGACGTCACGCGAAACAAGCCAGACAGGGATGATGCCGATGTGTCCCACGTTAGCCGATAGGGAGAACAAGCCCATACAAACACACAACACATTTTCATTGCTTTGACAGAAGGAAAGAGAATAGGAGAGTAGATTTGCCAGGTTTGTTTTCACAGTCACATTTACTCTACGAACGCATTTTGTCAAGGCGGTGTTTATTGGCATTTCTTCAAAGCGATGAGTGCTCCTACTGGCTGAAATACTGCCCTCTCTAACCAGGCGGCTCCGTGATGTAATCGGCAAAACGGTGTCAGTGTCCAGTCAGCGCATTTCAGCCATAACACATCACTCAGCTCGGGGGGATCAACCATATGCATGGCTGGCGCTTTGCTGTTAATATTAATGGGCAGGCATTTGTTTCCCGCGAGATCAGTCCTTCAGAAGAAAAAAGTAGAAGAAACTGCCGGAGCCTGTTTCTCCGGGCTCCCGCGTTATGAATTATTGAGGGATTGGGAGGAAAACTGGGCTTTAGGTTCAAACACTCTGGATTCATTAGTAGATAAGTAGCGGTTATTCAGCTTTGTAGCACAGATCTTTAAACGTGCTCAGGGATTGCAGTGGATTAGTTCTAGCTGATATTTTTGCACTTTCATGCATTATGCTTTGCTATGTAATAATCATAATTAGTCATCACTGCTGCGATTACTGTCACTTGGGACAAATCATTTAAGGGCCTAGGTGATAAGTCTTTTTTTTCTCATATGCTATGAGGCAATACTGATGTGTTTTCAGGCTTTATGTTGTTTGCACTCGAAAATAAGAACAGTATTCTTCCTCAGCTGACGTTACGGACACCTTTTACCTGAGGATATACACACATTATCCAGCATGTTTGCAATGCTCTCCATGCCTGTTGCAATTACAGTAATAAGCAACCCCTCCTTGCAACCTCTATGCAACATCCATTATAGTTCCCCTGTAATAATCCTCCCAAAAAAAAAAAACTGTCGATTTCCAGCTGCAGCCACCACCTGCCCACTACTGTAATGTCACATTACTGAGATAAAGAGGCTGCCTTCACAAGGCGCTGTGGTACATTTGCACCCACAGAGCGGTACAAGCAGGTACCTTCACATTGGTCTTGTTCCTGTGTGTAGCTGTGAGGTTAGCCAAAGGCGAAGCTTGAAGGAGGTTAATTAGAGGCGCACCGATAGCATCTGTAGCATGGGGACCGGCGCTGAGCCAGCTCCCGAGCACTCGTACTCGGACAACGAAAAACGCTACCGATACACTTAAATGGCGCCTCGCCAGAGTAAATCACTTCTTTTTTCGGGGAGGAAAAACACGTGGAGCTGATTCTAAACTCACAGTGCCGAGCTCGGGTGTTTCTGTCAGCGTTGGGGGGCGAGAGAGATCGCTCGGCGAAGCCAAATGACATGTGAAAAAATGAAACGCTGCTGTTCGTGAATTCAAGTACGCCAAGGCCTGTGGAAACTGTGCATGTTTGAGAAGGAGTCATAAGACATCAGGTTGAGTTTTCTCTGAGATCTCTCTCTAATGTCATGGTCTCATATTCAGGAGTGTCTCTTGAGCTGAATTTGAGAAATAGGAGAAAATGCCTTCAGTCTCATCTCAGTGTTGTGTCTCTTGGAGTTTGCTTTCCTATGGGATGTTTCTCAACCACGTGCCATCAAGGCCAGAGGGCATGCAGGTTTTCGTTCCATCCGAACACCACAGCGGCTGATTGGAGCAATTAGCCCTCTCTGGTGGAAGGTGTATTAAGTAAGGGAAGCGTCGGAGACTTGGGGGTTCTGGGACTGCAGAAATCACCGTTGAGCCTTCTGGAGCACAAATCAATGAACCATCTGTGATGGGAGGAGACCACTTGATAATCCCAGTGACATTCCGGCACTCACACTCTCCACCATGTAGCATTTAGACTAGGTGGCTGGTGAATGGTGCCGCCTGTCTGATGGTCCTGTAGCTTTATGACGCCGTAGCCCGACGTCCTCTATAGTCACCATTTGGTTAGTGCATCATTCTTTCTGACATCTGAATTGGGCTTCTGTGTGAATGCTCCCCCTGGATTATGGCACAGAGGATAATAACATAAAATCCTGTGTATTGGCAAATAAAATTATTTTGAATGATTTTATGACAAGCTAAAGCAACTAAAGTTTTCGGTGTTAATTTGATTTATAATCCAACAAAATCAACTGGATTTCTTGACTGCAAAGTTATGATTAGACGTGAAACGGAATGCATTCATTGGCCAATCAGAATTGAGTATTGGGACACGGTTGAGGACCATTGTTCTAGAGGGGAACACAAGGGAAAAGGTAAGTGGAAGTTACATGTACAAGGATTCTAGACATATCTTCTAAGCATAGCTCAACGTGCCAGGAATTTAGATTCTGCTGTCTGTCTTCTTCACTGTGAGGCAGGAGCGGCAGCTGTTTGATGTCCACGTCCGCTAGCTGTCACAGCGCTACCAGGCGTCGTCCTTAGTGGCTGTCTTCGGCGCACTGTTCCAGAAACTTGTGCACGAGACTCTAGCCTATTGCTGTCTCTACTCTCCAGAGGCCTGGTGTTCAGAGCAGCATCTCTCCTTGACCCGCTGAGGTGAGGACCAGCGTTTTTTTTTCAGCATAAAAGCAGCCTGACATTTTAAAAAGCTATATGGCTAATATGATTAAAGTAATAATCATAATACATTTTTCATATAAGTAAATGTCTGTTTTGCTACTCTTTGTAACAGATTGATACCATACAATAGTGATTCAACCTGTTTTTTTTCAGCCTGTTTTTACGTTTCCAGCAGCAGCAACAGTGTTTTGTTTGGAAATAAATGGAAGAAGAACTGTGTAGTTAGCATGAGCAGCGATAGCCACCGTGGCCGAACAGACAAAGAAAAGAGCGCCACCTACAGAAACTCCAACTCCATCAACAGGAAATCCAAGGAAAACGAAACAGAGTAATGGCTCGTGGGAAGCCAGGCGTGCTAAAAAGGAACGGGAGCAAACGGGAGCACAAAACACCGACACCATGCCCGCTGACCGCCAAAATCAAGCAAAAACAAGAACGAAAAGAAAGCAAGATAATGCATTTCAAGCACATTAATAGTCTGCAGTATATTTCGTCGCCCTCGTTGCAGAACAAGCCATTTTTCTTTTGCCCCGGGAGCTTGCCTTGGCTCCGCGCCCTCACCTGCATTAGACCTTTGACCTGCCCGCCATGTGGGCCCGCACCCCTTAGCTGCAGCGGGAATCGACGGGTGTCAAGGAGACAGAGATTCAGCAACAATTGGAGATGACAGCTCATTCATCACGGCCAAGGTATCCGTTCCACTGAATAGAGCACATTCTCCACTCTGGACTGCGCCGGGCTCGCTTAATTAAAAACGAGAACGCAGTAAACAACTTCAATGATTTCTTCTTTTTGCGGCGCCGCCTCCATTAAAAAACATACTTTTGATGTTCGGCGTCTATTTTCTGAACGAGGTACGGGAGTGAGTTGTTAATTTCCGAGACATGCTTTGATTTATTGTTTTTTGTTTTCCACCGGCGCATTTGTGTGTGAGAGAGATAACACCCACTTTGTCCAGTATGCAGACAGTTTGTTGCGTAACTCTCACTCACACACACACACACACACACACACACTATTCATGATTCCTTGAATTAGGTTGCAATTCAGCTAGAAGTCCAGCAATGCAATGTTTGATGATGAGTTGAAGCAGATAATCAGTTCTCTCCGTGACCTTAAATGCCCCCGTGCTCTCACCTGATGTCATTGTACTGCGAGGCGATAATTTGGCATCTGACTGTTGGAATTATTTTGAATTGAAGAAAACCACGCGGTGCAGAGCAGGTGAAAAATACGTGGGGGAAATTAGCGGTTTGGGGGGCGGGGCTTACTGTCAAGCCCTCTGGCGATGGCTGCGCTCATCCAACTGTGCGTAATGAAACACGTTTGCACGACGTGTTCAATTACTTGTATTATCCGCCTTTTATGAATCGGAGCTACTGAACGCGCACGTATTGAAACCGGCAAACTACTATCCGCCACAGACGGCCTCCAACACATAACCCATACAGCTTCTGTCGGCTGTTGTGCGAAAACCCTCTTAACTCCTTCAAGGCCAATTAAACCCATTCAAAACCAATTCTGTAATTTAAAGAAAAAAAAGGCAAGGGAATGACTTGGAAAAGAAGTTTTCTTAATTACCCCAAAAAAGTTTAATTTCAGGAAACAGGATGATTTCATCTAACAGCAGCAAATGCAGGTACTTGTTTTTTGACCGTGAAATGCACAAACAAAGCCAGAGAGCCCTGGGTGGCGGTGAGTGAAGTGCTTCTATTCATTTCCCTTTTTAGAGCCTCGCAGGAGAATGAATAGGGAGACGTTTTCTAAATTCCTTTCTCCTCTGATGTCCCATTTAACCAAACTTGTACGCGTTGCCAAATTCCTTCTCCAGCTGACATCTTTTTCTGTCTGCCTCGCTTCCTTTCGGCGTCTAGCCACGCTCCCGTGCCTTTTACAGTCTCTTACGCTTCCAGTCTATCAGTGCATCTGCGCGCCTATCTTCCCTTTTGTCTGGTTCTCTTTTCTCTGTCTGTCTACTCGCTTTTTGTGCATTGTGTGTGTCCTTAGACCTGATACTGAGCAGCATAAGTCATCCCGGGCTTTCCTAATCTCAGGTAATGGAGGAGAATTGGTCTTGACCTCCTGTCCAGGGATTCCCCTCCGCCATCGTAATGAATGCTGAGTTCAAACTAAAAAAGAAATCCTGTAATTCGTTGCTCCCAGTCTGCGTGGGAGTACATTCTGAACATCAAAACGTCCTGAGCTGCGTGTGCTCTCCCAGCCAGCATTATTGTTCAATAGAGAAATAACTCAATTGTGTCCCGTCCCTCAATTAGCTCAGTTCATGGCCGGATTCATCAAAGAAGAAGGAACGTGAGGGGGGACTGATTCAGTTAGCGTGGTGTAGCAACTTGCTACGATACCGGGTCCGTGACAGACAGAGACAAAGGCAGGAGGGCAGAGTTAACGGGCCAGCAGGCCGTTTTATTTGCGAACAGCAATATAAACACGACCCCTTCCGTCCCGGCCGGTCAGCCGTGAAGCACCAAGGCTGCCAGTCCGCCAGGCTTCCAGGAGCGACCCGCTCCAACCCTGACTGGGCAGCCCTTCCAGGCTACTCCCGGCTGCAACCTCCGTGGACCCTGGTTCGGTCGTCGCTGCTGGAGACGACCACTTCCTCACTCCGTCTCTCCCAGCTTGCGCACCTCACCTCCGTCCCGGCACACCTTGCTCAGTCACTGCTGCTGGTTCCGCCCGCTCTCCGCTCTGTACAGCCGACCCCCGATCCTCCCGATTGCCCGTCGACTCACGCACTCTGTCAGCCTCTCACACTGACGCCTGTGTAGCCACACACAGGTTAAAAAGGCTCGGCTGCAATCAGCCTTAATTGGCTACAGCCATGCTGAATCCAGGGAGAATCAGTCCACTGACTCAACTCTCCCCTGGATCCATCCTAGTAGTAGCAGTGGTAGTAGCAACAGTAGTGGTAGTAGTAGTGTTGTTGTTGTAGCAGCAGTAGTAGTAGCACTAGTAGCAGATGGACAGAAGGAGAGATAGAGAGCTGCATATGTATCTTCCTGGCTCTCTAGTGTTTGAAAAGTGGAACCACCAGCTCTGCTCTGAACATTCCTGCATTAATTTCTATGGGGCCAAGAAATTATGATTAAACTGAAATTGTGCAAAACCTAGAAAGCAGATTGCTTGAAAATGGAATAGCACACCATTATCAGGAATGCAAACACATCAGGAGTCTACAAAGTCACAAAAACACAGAGAAACATTTACTGACTGCAGGAACTATCCCGGAATTTAGTACTATTGGTAGTCCCGGGAACTTTGACCTTTCCGACCGTAGGTACTAGCCCCGAAAAGGTTCCTTTGGCCCCAAAATAAGTTCCTGCTAGTGAGGTAGTACTTTTTGGGGGACTGGGGACCAAACAGGCCGCCAACCGCCATTTTCAAATACCGGCTTAAATACCAGCTTGTTCAATCTCTGCTTCAGCACGTCTCATTTCCAAAAAACAATTCTAATATGTTCATACCTAAGCAGTGTTGGAGTAAACTGTAGAATTTTAACTTTCACTTTCGTTTTCACAATGGGAGGCTCCGTTGGATTGAGTGCCATGCTACTGGTCTGTCTCAGTATGTATGAAACCAAACTAAACTTCTTATTTGAGTAATCTCCACGGTACTTAGGTGTGGTTGGAAAGCAACCTCGAACTCTTTTGGGGAACTAAAAAGGTTCCTGCTGAGAGGGTTGCTCAGAAAGTACCCAAAAGGTTCAAGTTCTTTTGCGGTCCGAAAACACCAATTATAGCCCAGGGGAGAAATGTAGAAAAAAAGTATTTAAAAGCACAACTTTTTAGGTGTGCGTGCATGCACACACATGCATACATGTCTGTGTTTGTTTGCACGTGTAGTTGATGTGTCTGTTTTGATGAAATAGACAAAGAGTGAGAGATATTGTTGAAATAGGTATGCAAATAAGTAACCCCTTTTTTTATAGCCCTTAATCTTCACAGGGCTTCACAATGCCCACATTATGAAATCAAGAAATGACTGCACATGACACCCCCCAACTTTGGACCCTTGTAGAGGACAAGGAAAAACTCCCACAAAACCTTCTTGGAAAAAAAAACCTTAGGAGGGACTAAATCAAACAAAGCATACAGAATAAACACAATGGGACGCAGAATAAACCAAGATGTGTGAACAAGACATATATTTCAATTTCATACGAGCATTTCTCAAAGATCTAAAAAAGTTGATTTGTATCAGTTCTAAATAATGTATTCTTGAACAAGAAGTAACAACTGAGTACATTTTTTTTTTTTTATTAATTTTTGATAAATGATGAAAACAAACAGTTCTTGGTAGTGGACTTAGGACCCCACTGTAGATGGTCTAACAAAATCTGATTAATAGGATGGTCAGGATTCTGGCAGCAGCATTCTGTATAAGCGCAGTAATACTGAGGTTGAGTTAAAATCAATAGCTAACAGAAGATCTTGTAAGTGCTGTTAATTCAGTAAGTTGGCTGGCTACAACCCTTTCAAGTAGTTGTTCAGCCTCTGGACCCAAACAGCTTTCCAGGTGCCCCTAAGGTCAGTGCACCCGCTGCCCATCCAGCTCATTTCCGCTCCTTTCTCCTTCTCCTTCTTGACTGAAACACAAATACACATTTAAACCTTCCCGGCTGTAATTGGCCGCAGCCAGTGCCGGATGCAGGTTGAACCAGCCCATTAGGTTGATTCTCTCCTGCATCCAGCCCACACCTCAACCACACCCTCCCCCAGTCTGCCACATACCCCCACCGCCCAACCGAGGTCGTGGAGCTGTCCGCTTAATAAGCTTAATATGCTGAACATTTGAAAAGTTGAATTAGCAGATTTAGCAGAGCAGTGGACTTTAACCTTGGTAGTAGCTTTACTTTGGGTCATCTCCTGGATGTTTGAATAAAGTCACCACTTATCTGGAGGAATTCCCTATGTGAGCATTAAAACAGGTTCCTTAGCCACCAAGAGCCAAGCACTGCGCTTGTGCCAGCTTGGCATCATCAAGCACTTGGATAATTGAAGGTTCACCTCATTCAAACCAATGCATACTGCTAGCTGAAAGCTAGTTGATTAGATTGCAGCTAGTAGTACTCATTGGTTGTTGTAAGAATTACCAACAGTTCTAGCAAGCCATTTTAGGTAGCTGAAGGACAAATGTTGAAACTTAGTCCACATGATGTGATAATGACCCAAATGAGAAAAGATCATGAAGCAGATTTGAATTTTGGGAGCACATGGTCTGCAGACATGGCACATGTCAGCTGAGTCACCAGACACCCTGATCAAGATTATAAATCTCAGTCCGCATCCATGAGACCAGGGAAATCCAATCCCTATTGAGTACTACAGACAAAGACTTGGTGAATGTTCTGTAAACAGGACAGTAATCTTAACCACCTCTGCAACTGAACCTCTGCAGTGTTTTTAAGACTTCCATCACCCAGGGTTTAGATTAAGAGTTTCTGCATGGTATTGACACTCTGTCTTTTCCCTTGAAGTCCAGGGAAAGCCCAGTGTGCAGTATTAGGTTTTCAACTGTGTTGGAGTTTACTATGAGGTAATGGAAAGTCACAGTTTTCCAGTACAGTGGTAGGAGAGCAAAATAGGTTAAAATGCTATGTATGTGTGTTGTACAGGGACAGAAAATGGCTCTGGGTTTCTTAGACTTGCTGTTTAACATGGAACAGTGAAACTGTCATTTAATACTGCCCTTCCTCTATCATTGTTCCTGCCACTCTTCCTGGCTGCTGTCCAGTGGGCAAAGCTATTTGCTGGTTGCTCTCTTTTCCTCCTCCCTCTCTCACTTCCTCATCCTTTCCAACATACTTTCTTCACGTCCTTCAGCATCCTTGCTCTCTGTCCTGTTTTCTGCTTTGACGTTTTTCTATCACTCTCAAACACTCTCCAGCTCTTCATCTTCCCGTTGTTGAAATCTTTCCTTTCTCTCTACATCCACATGGATGGGAATCGAACTGTGTTTCATTTTGTGCATGGCAGCAAAAAATCTATTCCATATTACAGGCCCAGGTCACTAATACAGCTTGTCTTCCTTTCATTATGTCAAATTTTTTACATTTTATTCGACTATGCTGCTGCTACTACAGTTACTACAAGTAAATGTTTGTAAACCCTTTTGACTTTATTAGGAATTAACTGCATTCCTGCATAAATGGCTCCTAAAATATGGTCTGATCTTCATCTAAGTCATGACAATAGATAAACTCAATGTGAATGTCACAAAAGTGTTTCAAAACATATTGTTCAAACGTTAACAGCTTGGACTGGAAAAAGTATGTGAATGTCTAGGATAATGACTTCTATGAAAATGGGTAATTGAAGTCAGGTGATCCAATCAATGAGATGACATTCAGGTGTGGGTTAGATGTGTCCTGTCATCTAAAACCCCCACAAAGGTTGGTTACACACAAGTCCACATTTACAGTGACAAAGGCACACTGCTTATCAATCCCCACATGTCATGTTGGAAACTGCTGTCTACCTCAGTGGCATGCACATACGACATGACACAAAAGACTGAACCACTCATCTTGACTGAGGAAAGTGTAGGATGCATTGTTAATTTACATTTGCACGTGCAGAGTTGCAAGTAAACCAAAAACGTATTCGGTCACATTGAACCTAATGCCTTTGTTTTTTACTTTTTGTATTAAAATCCTGATCCTTTTGTGGGTCTTATTTGCATTTTTTTCTCTATCTTTGTCTATTGGAGGTAACGTTTTGTGGGGAGTATAGAGATGATGTATGTGGCTAGTTCCATTTACACTTGACAATTTTAAATCATTGTAGTTGTAATCATTGTGTCTTGGGTGCATTTACACCTCGATTTTTATGCAAATAGGCACGATCAGATTGCTATTTTATCATCCGAGACTGCCAGGTGTAAATGTTAATGTGGCAGTATACAACTGAAACACTGAAAAGAAATCATCCAATTTCTATGGCAGCCATAGAACTTCACAACACCTTCCATGCCTGCCATGGAATTTTGATGATGTCAATGCTCTGTTTCCTTAGCATCTACAAATGACATTTACAGTGACAGCATAAAAACTATGGCAATTAGGTGACCAAAGGGAGGGTACTCTGAATCTATTTATCCTATGCCACAATAAGGCAAAATGAAGATTTTCAAATTGAAAGGTTTATTTGCATGCAGTGGGGTCGGCTACCAAGAACTGTTTTCATCATTTATCAAAAACTAATACAACAGCAAAAACAAAAACTGTCCATGATTATATCCGTTACAGGAAAGCGATTCCATTTCTGTTGGAACATAAAGACCAGCCCTGAGTGAGTCTCTGCCCTACTGGCCTGCTGTTGCTTGTTCTCCAGCCTGGATGTCCCCCTCCTGTTGCCATATTTCTTCTGCTGTGCACTAACAATAAATATGCTTGGATGTTTTACTCTGCCAAAACACTAAATTGTGTTTTGTCCATGAAGTTTTCCACGGTGAAAGTTTGGCGTGACATTTCAATTGCTAATTTTGTTATTTGTGGTGAACAAGCAAGTGTTTTTTGGTAAATGGAGTTTGTAGTGTAGCGGACTCGCTACCACTGGGGGCCACGCCACACAGACACTTGATGAGTACACACAACATCGTAAAACCACCAGGTCCCAACTGCCGCTTCCCACAGTCCCCTGGTCAGTGCACCTCCCGTTAGCTCTTTCAGTGTGGCAACTGGGTGTGGCCATACCCAGGTGAACTACAACCTCCATGTCCTAATATCTAATGTCGTTTTTCTAAAGGGGTCTGGTTTCCACTATAGTTGAGCTGAAAACCAGCATCAAATGCAATGAATATGTGATACAAGTTTGAAGATATATTGTTGTATTTCTGTAAATTGACCCATTTGTGAAAAACCTTGGATACACCTCCAAATGCCATATATCAGAACTTTCAGGACTAGTGACAACCCTGAGAAAGGAACCAAAATGGGATTTAGAACTAACTTTCATTTGTTTGTTCTGTTTCCTTCTGTCTTTCTTTCTGTTCTCCCCTCTCTGCACAAGGCTTCCATCTCAGTGCTACAGTGGTGTCCAGTCAGGCTGGTCAGTCTAAGGGAGCGTACAATGTGGCGGTCATGTTCGACCGCTGTCGCATCACTTCCTGCAGCTGCACCTGTGGCGCCGGGGCCAAGTGGTGTGCTCACGTAGTGGCGCTTTGCCTCTTCAGGATCCACAATGTGAGTCTTAGTGTGTGTGTTTGTGTGTGTGTGTGACAGTTTTGTGGCATACACTAGGTATGTGAATCTCTTTCTTACTATACATTCAGACAAAATTTCACCTTGCTGTACTCACAGGTTTGCTGGCTCAACTTGAAAATTAACCAGGACGGTTGCATAATGAATGCAATGAATGCAGGCAGGTTTTAACTCCAGCCATCTGGTTGACGTCTTGCCATGCCCTCTCATTTTTGTTTCTGTCACTGAAAGAATGACATTGTATTATAGAGGTCAGGCAAACCACACACCACTGCAATGAGCTTGGTGCCATTTTGGAAAGAAATTTACAGGCACCTGGATAGAGTGCTGCTTGAAGCTGATTAGCTTGTGCTTAACTGCTGCAGGCGGATTTCTGAACGCCTCTTCGCCTCAATTGGCAACACCTAGAGCTACCCAAAGTTTTGTCCATTTCTCTTCGTTTGCCTCCTTCCATTGACTTTACATGCATTCATACTGCCTCTACTCTTTTTTTGTGTGTTCTGTCTTAACATAGGCTAGACTTATTTAATTTGAATCTTGATTTGTATTTAGGGATTCGATACAGGAACGAAATCTTTGAGCAGGTTAGCGATTCATTGTCATGTTGTCCTCATGTTGACTCTAGTTGGGACTTGACAATTAAAAGAAATCATATGGTAATCAACATTTTCCAGCCATGAAACAGAATTTCAATATTAGCATGATAGCATGAACAGTAAGAATTTTAGCATGAACATTAAAGAATGTTTTCCATTTGTCCAGTTCATAATATATAGCTGCAAAATGCCTGTAAAATGAACAAAGAAGTCAATCACTGATTCATTATTGCAAATACATTTTAAATGTATGATTTTTTTTTTTAACAACTCTCTAAAGTTTGAACTGATAGAAGCTATAAATGGAACCAGCAGTTAAACAATGTAAATTCACAAGGCTGTTCATTCTCTCTATTAGTCCATATTGTCTTTAATTAGACCTGATCAGCTACATACAGGCTAGCTGGTGCCAGCTCTTGTCATTGATATAACGCAATAGTGATTCAACCTATACCCAGTTCATGAAAGCTTTGACATTTGCTGTTCTAAATACCCGTGTCAGGTAGGTTTTTCCTGGGAAAAATCCTCTAGCGTTTTTCATCTCTGGTTTGTTTGGAATACATAGAAGAAGAACTCCGTAGTTAGCATTAGCAGTGATAGCTGCCATGGTTGAACAAAGAAAAGAGTGCCACCTACAGAAACTACCTTTTTATTAACAGAAAATCCAAGGAAAAAAAAAATTTCTAGTACTGGCCATGCTGCCAGTAATGACCATTGATTTACAAGTGATCTCAGTACAGTGCAAAAACACCAAAGATGGAGACAAAATTATAAACACACCTCAGCAATGAGCGCTCAGCACCAAAGATGGAGACAAAATAAAAAAAATTGAATTACCGCTTGAATATTGGTGTTGGGGTTGCATGGCAACACAGTCATGGGTGAACAGAGGGCCTTTGGGTATAGGCCCTGGGAACTCTAGTACTCTGTTTTGGTAGGTGGAATGATTGGAGCACATACACATACATTCTTTGTCACAAAAAACATTCATGAATTTTGGTTCATAAATTTATTATAGGTTTTCCGGAAATATGACAAAATCTGCTGGGTCAAAAATATACATACAGCAATGCTAATATTTGGTCACATGTCCCTTGACCATTTTCACCTCAATTAGGTACTTTTGGTAGCCATCCACGCTTCTGGCAAGCTTCTGGTTGAGTCTTTGACCACTCCTCTTGACAAAATTGGTGCAGTACAACTAAATATGTTGGCTTTCTAACACAGACTTGTTTCTTCAGCACAGTCCACATGTTCTCGATGGGGTTTAAGTCAGGACATTCTAAAACCTTAATTCTAGCCTGATTTAGCCATTCCTTTACCACTTTTGAAGTGTGTTTGGGGTCATTGTCCTGTTGGAACACCCAGCTGCATCCAAGAACCAACCCAACCCAATCTGGCTGATGATTTTAGGGTTTTTTCCTGAATAATTTGGAGGTAATCCTCCTCCTTCATTATTCCATTTACCTTCTGTAAAGCACCAGTTCCACTGGCAGCAAAACAGCCCCAGAGCATAATACTACCACCACCATGCTTGACGGTAGGTATGGTGTTCTTGGGGTTAAAGGCCTCACCTTCTCTTCTCCAAACATATATTTCTGGTCATTGTGGCCAAATAGCACCTGTGTTCCAGCAGCTTC
>OOFE01050992.1:0-16529 GCA_900323365.1 Monocentris japonica | reverse complement strand
GGGGTTCTCAGTACTGAATAAATAACTAGCCTCTATTGTCATGCCTCTTCCTCTTCCTCTGCCTCTTGTCAATGCGTTTCTTGCACTGCCGGGAATTCAATTATCCCGACTGTTGTTTTATGATGTTGTCTTGACATCAGATGACGGATTCATTATCTCATCTCTCTGCGTGACAGGACAGCATCAGGACTCTTGTCTCATAGACTTCTGTGGATTCAGATTTACACGTGGACCGTGTAGCTTTGTCTCCATCTATGGTGCTTTGGAGGTTTGGAGGTTTTTTTTAGTCTAGCCCTTGCTGGGGTTCCCTCTCTGCTGAAAGACAGGGAGGCAGCTGAACAGTTTTCTGCAGCAGCTACAAAGACGTACAGCAGGCATAGTTTCGTTGGTTGCGAGGAGATGGAATATTTCAGAAATTTAGCTAATGCTTTAATAAACATAAAGAAAGATCTCCTGGATAATTCCCTCTTTGTGCTTATTTGCGTCAGACTTCTGAGTCGTTCTTGGCAATTTCCTCTCATTTCCAGCATGGACTTGAAGTTTGCTCTCTGTTATGAAGAAACATTATATAAATATCTCCTGGTGAATTCATTTTGTGCATATATTTGTTGAAAAAGTGAGACTCAAATGAAAGCTCTGGGATTTATTTGCACTGTGTTTCCACTTCCACAGTTGGTGAAATGTTGCAAGAGGTTTGTCGCACTGTGTAAATATGGTTCGTGCTAACCTATGTTGGGGTTATAAAAAGGTGTCTGACCGTACAAGGGAGGCATTCTCTTTGATCTTTTTTTGTCTTGTTGAAAATGACCAAGTACAAAACCTGAGCAGAACCTCATACATCACAGTATGATACAGCATGCTAGTTCATATTCAGTTCAATGTGTGCCTACCCATTCATTATGTACATTGTTTAATAACGCTCTCTGTATTGTAGGGAATGAGTTTGGGCATCCGGAGTGGCTGGATTTCCCCAGAGAGGGGAACAATCAGAGTTACCACTATGCCCGGCGGCAGTTTAACCTAGTGGACATGGATCACCTCCGCTACTGTCAGCTCTACGCCTTTGACCGGGACATGAACCGCACAGAGGACAAGTATGGCTGGCTGGCTGCCCCACCTGTAAGGACATAGCATGCTCACACCTACACAGTCACACACACACAAGCATGTACAGTCTGTGCACACAGCCCACACTCTCAATGACGAAATGACATGAAAATATAGAATAGTGCCGTTTTTCAGTTTTATATGGAATCATTTTAACTTCCAGTACCTTTTGTCCCGAAATGCTTTAACTCATATAACATTGTTATATGAGTTATATGAGGCCACCAACAATACACACCTTTACCTTTTTTGTCCTCGGGTTTCCAAATTGAGCAGTTCTCAGACCGGTGGAGATAAATGTACTATAAAGAGGGTTCATTTTGGAAATGTCTTGTTTCTCTGGCTGCTGTCAAGGTGAACAGTAATGGATTTCACTCTCATACTGCAGTTTTCCTCTTTGCCTGCAATTGAAGCCTATGGGGAAAATGATGTAGCACGGTGTTTTTCTCTTGAGGGGCTATAGTAAAGTAATGGGATAATGCAAATGGAGAGTGTGTGGTTAAATTGACAGGGATTAGAAGTGTCTGTGTAATTGAGTCAAAAATACCCTCCCTCACATCCCCACGATCTGGTCCTCAGATTAGAGCTACTTCACCTTGCTGCCTTACACTCTGACCTATTTCTCCCCACCAGCCAGACAGATGCAGTGGAGGGAGAAATGTATCAGAGAGCATAATTATAGCCACGTCTGGTTCACAAGGATAAATTCTGCATATTGGTCTATCAATCAGAAGTGTGCTCTGACTTGATGGAGCCTTTTACACCCCGTACAACTGGGTGAAACAGGGCTTTTAGAGGTAAGGCAAAGGAAAAGCAGAGCCTGCTTGGCTGATTTCTATGCTCTCTTTGGGGGAATGGTGGGGAATGCTGATCCCCAAGGAGGCTACTGGCAGGGAATGTGCAAACATTTGGCACCAATACTGGGCTGCCACACATTGAGTGCTCTTAGTCTTGGCTGTTTCTATGCTTTTTTTTTTTTAATGTGAAGCCATAAAGTAGATTGGTACACCACAATGTATACTTAAGACATCATCTGATCCTGTGGTTCACCTGATCTATCGCCTCCGTACCTTGTGTGGAACGATTTTATTAGGTTATATTTTCTGGAAGTCCAGTTTCAGTTTTATTATGTACAAATGTCAGTCAGGCAGCATAGGGACGCCGTCCTTCAACCAGAGGGCCTGTGACAGTAAACATCCACTCTGCTGAAGTGTCCTTGACACTGAATTAGGGCTGTAATAAAGGCCTCCTTAATTGAGTCCAAAGTAGAGCCCTTCTTCGTGAATCAATGGTGCAAGGTACAGTCAAAGGCGCACAGCTCTGCGTACAGGGGGTGGCAACTGATTTTTGGTCATTTTGTGGCACGTGGTACAACTATGGCATAGTTGGAAACAGTGTTGGATTAGCAGGAATACATTTTCAGTAGGAGTGGTTGGTCTGGCTTCAATCGTGACCAATCAGATCACCTCTTTCCTTCCCTTTTAAAGCAGTGTGCTCTCCACCATGTAGCTCTAAAGGTTTTGTGATGAAAAAAAAAAAAAAAACTGATCGCTTCCGCCACAAAGGCTTCTCCCAAGAGGAACCTGATGTCCTTGTACAGGAGGTGCAGAATTGCCATGAGTGAAAATACGGCCTACTTAACCAATCAGTACGCCTGTTATGAAGAAAATCATAACTGTCAGTATGGTGCATACTCTGCTATCAGAGTTATTCACACCACAACCACACATGTATATAGTTAAAATGAAAATGTCTTATTTTTTCCAGCTTGAGGGATTTATATCACAGTCAAATTTGCCAACATATCATCCCCATGAATGGTTGGTAAGCTTTTGAATAGGATCTGTTCACGCGCGCATTGCTTGGTAAAACCACAAAAATAGCATAGAACCCAGATGACGCGAGCACAATCCCTTAAATTGTCTGTAGAAATTAAGGTGCACCAGGTGGAGAAAAGCGTCTCTAATTTTAAGGTAGGCGTGAAAAAGCAGTCGGCATCCAATAGTGGCCAAGACCAAAAGAAGTCGGAGTCAAAATAGGCACAAGTCCGAGACAAGTCCAAGACGTCAGAAAGGTCTCTAGACTCAACTCAAGCACTACAGCCCTGCACCGAATCCATATCAGTACCAGGGGGTTCTGCAGCTGATCCTGTGCTCCGACTTCCCCCGTGGGAGGGAGGCAAGGGAAAGGAACATTTCACATTTGGGGATCAATAGAATATCACAAAAAAAACTATTTAGAATATCACTCACAGATAACAGCAATAACTGGACAGAGATCAGATGAGCCTAAATCCTGTTCAGCTTATCAGTGACACCTCTGATGTGCTAAATGTGCTTAGTGAAAAGATTCTACAACTTGGTTCAATATTCCCCCAGGTGGGCATTTTCCAGTCGAAATGGGAGGCAGGGGTGGGGCTGTAGGCGGTGTGAGCAAAAATTCTCCTTGCTGTACAAGGCATAAGTGAATTAAGAGGATAGGGAAACATGCAGGGACTTTGGTTAAAAGTGCCACTTTGAAGATGTGCAGCAGCGAGCTTCAAAGGGCAAAACTCTGGACATGAGCTGAAGCCCCTGTTAGTGCAGAGATAACATCACTTGGTCTCCCGCTGTGATGTACTGTAAACAGAGCCAATGTCCACTGGCGAGTAGACTATGGCCTCCAGAGTGCTCTGTGCCCTATTTATACCAGTGTTTCTTTACTGGTAGGTCGCAACCCAGAAGTGTGTGGTAGGACCATTACAAAAGAGTAGGGGAGAATACTTGCTGCTATCATTCCTTGGCTTATTTTCACCCAACACTGTTCTTTCTGGACACTGTGATACCGCTGGCAGACCTTAAGGTTTCATATCGGGTAAAAGAGGACCGTGTGATCACATGTTGGGGCGATTTTTCTGGGTTGGCACGTGAAAAAGACAATTATTTAAGTAACTATTATTGAAGTAATAATTTCCACAAATGACATATCAACAAATTCAGAATCATTTGATCAGAATAATTTCCTGATAAAGAACCAACTTGGTTAATAGATTGCAACTTACTTGTATTTATCTATAAATAAGAATATGGATTTATATGCACATTGGGTCACAACTTGGTGGATGAGGTTATATTTGTTTTCCATCCAGAAGAGTTTTGGCATTACTCCAAATTTGAAAACACTCTGGAAGTCTCATGTAGAAGGGAAGACTGTCAGCTCATTCCTTAACCTCCATCCTCTCTGCCTGTCCAATTGCAAGGGTGCTTATCTCAGCTTTCAGCCGTGAATATTCTGCCCTGAAATTGGCTGGGGGAACAAGGCACTAAAAATAGGTGGTTGGGTGACATTGATAATCTCTGCTAATGACACGTTAACAGTGGCTCGCTCCGCAGGAGAGTGGCGGCTTTATCATTTGCAGCTGTCTAAAGCTGACAATGTGTGCCTCGCACTACCCTGGGCACCTGCTTTCCGCTGCTGAGTGCCACCTGAAATTTGATGTTGGAGCGGGTTACCTAGCCCGTTTTGAAATGTGTGTGCGCTCCGACGTAACTCTAAATGCACGACGTGAAAGGTAATGGTTATTCATAAAGACATATTTGCATTTTGTTTTCCTCTGATTTTATTTATATTTTTTTTTTTCCCTCCCAGGCCTTTGTCAGCGCCAAGCATGAAGCGGACAAGGTCATTGTGTTTGATCGGGCAAATGTGCTGTTTGTCTTCAACTTTCATCCCACTAAGAGCTACCAGGATTACAGGGTGGCCGTGCACGCTCCAGGAAAGTATCCTTTTAGCGCTCATATGTGGGATCGCTGCATCCTACACGGTAAGTCTGACACACATCCAGCTATCCGTACAAATTATACTGATATCACTGCTACACTGCTGGTCCGGTTTTGATAACTTGGAGGGATGATGCATCTTGTCACTGATTGGCCCAAGGGGTGCCTGCATCACTCGCGGGGGGCCGACATGTTTCACTCTTTTTATATCTTCACACATTCGATTTCCTCTGTTCCCCTGCCGTGCACTGCCTTCTGTAGTAATGATGTTCTTGTCAGTAATTTGTTTAATGCATTATCATGACTAATGGTTGAATTAGTCACGATAATGACGAAGTAACATACTAAGTAAGGCTATTTCAACTAAAATTAATGTCTGATAAAAAAGGGCAAAATTAATGGGAAATGGAAAGATGTCCGTAGGATAGGATGCGTGTACGTGCTCGAATCCCACAGAGATTATTTCAACTTTTTAAAGTAAATTTTAATGCAGCAACATGTCAGACAGGTCTAATGTAACGTCAAGGAAATGTGTGATTAAAGAAGCTAGATTTTAAATGGGGACTGACGACAGTCAATAGCAAAATATAAAATGATAGTTTGTTTATTATTTTTATTATTTTCATATTCTCAAAGTCACATGTCCACATGAAGTAATGCTATTCTTTATTAACTGTTGGTCTGAGCAGCTTAATGGGCAGATGGTAAGTGAAACCAGTGAATTTCTTGCAACATTTCAGAGAAAAATAATCACCTCTGAGAAGATGTATGGTTACGGGCTCGGAAGTGGATCCAGAAATCTAAAGACTGTCAGACTTGTTAAAAGTGAATGTGACTTGTAATGGCACACAATTTTAATGGCGATGTGTGTGTTTTTTTTTTTCCTGAGGGCAACACTTTTGTGATTTTATTTTTGAAGTTATTGTTGGGGGGGATATGAGTCAGTTGTTTATGGCGGTGTAGTGTTGATTAGAGAGAAATAATAGCAGAGCCCAATGATTCAGAGAGCGCTCTCTTCAGCGGCACTGGCTGTCTGTCTTCCCAGAGAGCAGCACGGAGGAATTTAATGAGTCCCACAGTTGTGATTACAACAGGCTTAATGATAAGGGATGTGAAGGGGGACAGAAAGCTGACAGATTTGTATTTATTATAAAGGACATCACTCTTCTGGGACTCACTAGAGCTCATGCCAATAGATAGTTTCTTGGATGGAAAAGAGGCTTGTACTGGTTGGGGGGTTGGCGGCGGGGGTTCAGCTATGCCTTAAATTATGTGATGATGAGTTAAAACTTTTTTTCTTGATACCAGGGGCTCAAATCAGTACACATGAACAATTCAGTAGCAAATTATTTTGATTTGGCTGACGACGAGGCCGTGGAAAACAAGAGCTCTTCGTTAGAATTCTACATTATTAGTCTTTGGTTGTGTTTAGATAGTTCGCTCATGGCTGTTTAGCCTAGAACTTCACAGTTTCATGGAGACTTGAGAGTAGGTGTATTACAGTGGATAGACAAATATATAAAATTATTAATCTCTGTTACAGTTGTTACAAGCCGATGATAAAAAAACAAAAAACAAAACAAAACATGTTATTAAATGTGAATAGTATGGTGGAACTATTATCAAGTTTTATTTGATGGTGAAAATCTCTTAATATCACACATTAACTGTAAGTTTATTTGATGTTCGCTAATTGTAGGTTATGCTTTGGGTTTTCAGCTCTGCCTTGATGGGGTGAAAGCTTGGGCACACCACTAATAGCCTTGCTGCGCTGTGTCTCCAACATCGTTTTTTGAGGGTTTATTTTCATTTAGATGGCACCGCGTCTTTTCCTCCTGGTGCTTTCTTTTGATGTTTAAGGAGAGGCCTTAGACATTGGTGGGGGGATGAGAGGAAATGCAAATAAATGTGAGGGCAAAGCTCTGGCTGTCATTATACAGAAAAGCAGTAAACACATACAGGCAAATGTGCTGTGTGTGTGTGTGTGTGTGTGTGTGTGAGGAAGGTAAATGCGGCATGCGTATGAGGAGATGCAGATCCTCCAATGGGAATGTGTGCAGGAGGATCCAATTAGGGGAGAAGACGGATGAAAGTGCCACTCAGAGGCAGAGGAGGTAAACAAGACAAGCTCAAAGAGTCCAAAAGTGCTTTTTCACGACACTTAGCTGTCATATACTTAAACTTCCTCATACCTGTACGAGGGTCAGGCGTGCCACAACGGAGCTCCCCATCGCTATTGTATCTGGAAATGCCAACTGGGCGTGACGGTATTGGATCCATTTTCGATGGTGCACAGCGTGCTCAGAGTGTCAGGCTATCCTCACTGCACGGCAACGACACTATTTTATGCCTTTAGAAGGTTCGTCACCTACATGTAGAGAATGAATATGAACTTTTCATAGTCTGTTCCCCTTGACAACAAATTACACCAGTAAGCTACCTTTTCAGTTGCCTTTTGTTGCGCTCTGTCAAACGCTGGACCAGAAATGAGTGCATGTTGGTCTGCACTCCTCCTTCCTCCTCTGTGTGCTATGGTAAACTTTTCATGGTCATTTTTAGTACTATAACAAGTGTACTGTTATTGCAGTTTGATTCCTGCTTTTGCAAATAGTGTAATAATTGCAGGGTTATTATGACGTACCTTATGACGTTTCAATGTCTTGTTTGAGTATACACTGAAACTAATAGGAAAAAAAATAGGCTTTTATATAATGCCAAAATATCCACATATCCAATAACACTGTACAATAACAAAACCGTACTGGTTACAGCTTTTGCGTCTCGGGTATAATGTAATCTGCTGTCTTAACTTCCAAATAAATGAATAACTAACTGCAATAAAGTTAACGTCCCACAGTACCAACAAAGCAGTGTTTTCCCTCATCATTTTCTTTTTTAGATGAGCTGTTTTCCTGCTTTTTTTTTGTCCTCTTTTGAATGCTGTTTTTTTTTTTTTTTTTTCCCCCCACAACGAACAGGAGAGAAAGTGAAGCAAAGCACCTCACCAAAATGTTGGCCATTAAAATGCAGTCAACGTCAGCTTTTCGACAGGCACTCAAACCATCAGTGGGTTTTTTTTTTTTTTTTTATTATTTTCTCTCTGACTCTCGGTGGACACATTCTTCAGGCAGTGGGCTTTATCTGGCTGGTTAGAGTATTTGAAATCCCAGTTGGATCCCGTCATGAAAGCTGTACCTGTCAGGGCAGATGGGTCTTTGATTTACACTGTGCCAATAGGCAGTCGAGATTGTGTCAGGTCATCATTCTCCTTTTCTATCTGAGGCGTTACTTGAATGCCATTTGGAATAATTCAACTGTATGTTCAGAGACACTAACCAACTAGAAGTCGAATAAGATTCACACCAAGATGCAAAGGTGCCAATGATTAAACCTGATACTATCTAGACCGCACCACATACAATTAGTGAAAAAGGAATATAATAGCTGTGTTTTGTTTTTTCCACATCTCTGTAGCATGCTGCAAGATACATCAAGGTGGTATCTCTTCAACAAACGCCCTCATCAATCCAGCACTATAATCCATAGTATACACTATAGTAGCATAGCAGATTTCTTCAGACAATAGATTTGACCACTGGCAGTGAGTTCCAGGAGGTGTAGCATTTGAGCTCTCTGAAGGAACAGTATAGTTCTTGTACAAATTGATGGCTGTGAACTTTTATTTCACACACAATGTAAAAACAAAGGTCAGTCTAGAGTCTGCCCAAACTTGTCCATATCATAACAACAAATCCAGGCAATGCAGAATGACCCATGGATGATGTAAAACAGTGGCGCACTGAAGGATGTTTAACAGTATGCATGCTGTTTATGAGAAGAAATATCCTAATATTTTGGCATTAGTAGTTATTAAGTGCAGATTCATTGCTAATGGTTGGCTGTGGCTGTCTATGACCTCTCTTTGCAGCAGACCTCTCTTCACCTTGTGTGTTTCACCCTCTTCACCTTGTGTGTTTCACCCCGATGTACCCTGAGCAGAAAGCACAAAAAAGTAGACCTCGAACCAAGCGAGATCTTTATAATGTTTACAAGGCCATGCCTCATTCTTCAGATGTGCACACACATCGCCCTCTGTTCTTGTTCACCCACGCCAGGGTGCTATTACTTTCATAAAGCAAGAAAAAAAGTCTCTCCTGATGGAGAGACTAAGTAGTGGCTTGATCTGCAATCATGGTCATGGCCAGATTGTTTTCAGGTCATCAATGGTTCTAATCACCAAGCTTTGGACTGCCTTCTTTTCTTTCAGCTCGTTGGGCAAAATTGATTGTGTTCTTAAATCTTCCCCTTTATTCACAAAGGCTGTATTGATTACAGTACTTTACAGCTGAACTACAAGCTGCTGTTGTGGCCGTCTGTAACCACTAACAAAGACGTAATCGCTCAAAGCCTCCAACTACCAATTTGTGCTGGTTCTCACTTCCTTACAGATAGGTTTGCCAGGGAACTAGGAATTACTGCAACTATAGTCTATTTCCAATGTGTCCTTTCCCCAGACACATATATAGACATACACACATGCTATACATATACAACCCGATTCCAAAAAAGTTGGGACGTTGTGTAAAACTTAAATAAAACAGAATGCTGAAAATGATTTGCAAATCCTGTTTGACATATATTCAATTGAATACAGTACAATGACAATATATTTAATGTTTTACCTTATCAACTTCATTGATTTTTTGTAAATATAAGCTTATTCTGAAGTTGATGCCAGCAACACGGTTCAAAAAAGTTGGGACAGGGGCAACAAAAGACTGGGAAAGTTGTGGAATGCTCCAAAAACCTGTTTGGAACATTGCACAGGTAAACAGGTTAATAGGTAACAGGTGATCATGAGTATCATGATTGGGTATGAAAGGGGTATCCTCAAAAGGCTCAGTGAAGTGGTGGACCTCGCCCCATCCTTGCTTGTGAATGCAAGCAAGGATGGGGCGAGGTTCACCACTTTGTGAAAAACTGTGTGGGCAAATAGTCCAACAGGTTAAGAATGTGTCTCAAAGCACAATTGCAAGGAATTTAGGGATTTCACCATCTGCAGTCCATAATATTATTAAAAGATTCAGAGAATCCGGAGAAAACACAAGGGGCAAGGCCGAAAACCAACATTGAATGCCTGTGACCTTCGATCCCTCAAGCGGCACTGCATTAAAAACCAACATGATTGTGTAAAGAGTATTACTACATGGGCTCGGGAACACTTCAGAAAACCGTTGTCAGTAAACACAGTTCGTCGCTGCATCTACAAATGCAAGTTAAGACTCTACCATGCAAAGCGAAAGCCATATATCAACAACATCCAGAAACGCCGCTGACTTCTCTGGGCCCGAGCTCATCTGAGATGGACTGGCGCAAAGTGGAAAAGTGCGCTGTCGTCTGACAAGTCCACATTTCAAATTGCTTTTGGAAATCATGGACGTCGTGTCCTCCGGGCTAAAGAGGAAAAGGACCATCCAGATTGTTACCAGCATACAAAAGCCAGCATCTGTGATGGTATAGGGGTGTGTTAGTGCCCATGGCATTGGGTAGCTTGCACATCTGTGAAGGCACCATTAATGCTGAAAAGTACATACAGGTTTTGGAGCCATCCAGACGTCATCTTTTCAGGGATGTCCCAGCTTATTTCAGCAAGACTATGCCAAGCCACATTCTGCACGTGTTACAACAGCGTGGCTTTGTAGTAAAAGAGTGCGGGTACTAGACTGGCCTGCCTGCAGTCCAGACCTGTCTCCCATTGAAAATGTGTGGCCCATTATGAAGCGCAAAATACGACAACGAAGACCCCGGACTGTTGAGCAACTGAAGTCGTATATCAAGTAAGAATGGGAATTTTGCTTTCAAAACTTCAACAATTAGTGTCCTCAGTTCCCAAACGCTTATTGAGTGTTGTTAAAAGAAAAGGTGATGCAACACAGTGGTAAACATGCAACGTCCCAACTTTTTTGGAATCGGGGTTGTATAATGACACTGACAAAAGATGGGAAAACAAACTTGAAGGCCCTTCCAAGAGATGATTTTTTTTCTCTCTGTGAACGTGAGAACACACTGCTCTCCTGCTCCTCCTGCACGCCTTCCAGTGAAGTTGGAGGGACAGGGACGCCTTTAAAGAACTCCACATGATGGGTGATGAGGTATAGAGGTTGATGGGCCTCATCCCCGCCAGATTCTCATCTCCTCTCAGATTTCTCCCCCACCTCCAACATTCTTTCTCTCTCTGTGTCAAAAAACTTTTTTTGTTCACTGGCCACAGTAGATGGTGCTCCCCAAAATTCACCAGCCACGGTCAATTTCCTACCTCTTTCGCTCTGTCTTTTTTCCTCTTTCTCTAATGTTCACATAGTGTTCTAGCTACACAGCAGGCATTGGCTTTGTTTACAGGCTGTTCTGGTAACCCTTTGATTAACTGGGCCCTGGGGAGTTAATAGCTATTACAGCTAATAGGACAGTTAGGCTCATCCCGCCAGAGAGCCGTGAGAGGAGGAGGGCGGGTGGATCTCACACACACTCTCTAACCTTGACAGGAACTAGAGAGCCACAGTGCTGCTGGGAGAGTGGGCCCTTTTTGAACTTGTTTAGTGTTCTAAAGGTTGACTTTCATCTTTTTGTGTGTGTTTTACAGCAACAGTTGGAGGAGGAGGCAGCGAAGCCCCAGGAGCCAGAGCGCCCCATCTCACCTCCGCCCAGCGAGGCCAAGCACCGCAGCCTGGTGCAGATCATCTACGACGAGAACAGGGTCAGCATCGGTCACATAAAGCAGCTACTCAGTTGGTACTCCAAGCACACTTGCTGTGTTCCCCACCTCTCAGCACTCGAGCCCAAATTACCTTGCATTTGAATTTGGCTTCACTTCATCACACATGCGGCGTGTATTCATTACATTAAGTGAGTGCCAGGGCGAGCGAGCTGGCTCCCTGTCCCCCATGGTTCATTATTGTCTCACTGGGTTGATGGAAGATGAGTTGATCTGTGTTAGTCTCCAACCTTCCTTAGAATATTGTCTGCTGCCTGATGGGGTTATTGGGTTTTGAGATGCCAGAGTTGGAGGCAGAGACTAAAGGTAATATATTGGTGGATTACCCAGGCAGGAGCGTATTTGGACAAACCACACAGGAAGCCATTTGACAGTCCCTTGAAGCTCCTGACCACAGATGGACCCTACTTCTGAGTGGGGCCCTGATATGTGTACTCCTTTCATTGTGTTTGTCATTATGTTTTATAGAAAGAAGAGGATTACTCTTATAGTCTGGGTAATACTGAGCTAAGAAGCTGGGACTCTGAAAAGATTGATAATGTCTGTGTCTGCAGAAAGCTATTGCTCTTGCAGGCCTGTCGTTTTCATTTATCTGGCTGGATGGTGTCCTCAAAAGCCTATAGCAACAGCAAGTAGGCAGACGGTGCCACAAGGTATTTATCTTCTACCGTAGCCTCCCACTCTGGCAGTCACCCTGCCGAACAGAATAAGCTACTAAAAGCCAACATAGCGGTTATGTTGCATCACACACACATACACACACATACACAGTAGGGTTACATAGACCCATATCTTTCTTTTATCACCTAAGCAAGTTTAGCAACGTAATTGTTCATATCTCTGAAGAACAGGCAGGTGGTCATATAAACGTATTTTGAAGTGCTTAGTGTAATAACAGTAGTTACAGTAAACGGTCTATACAGCAGCAGCATTCTCTTCAGCAGGGTTACTCTGATAATGTCATTCTCGATGCTCTTAGTCCACCTAGTGGTGAATTACACACCTCTCTTTTCATGTGCATGGCATTTAAATCCGGGAACTCCTCTCACACTGTATGAAAGTGTGCTCCAGATAAAACCTCTTTGAACAAGCTCCTTGTGGGAGACTAGGAGTAACGTTAAGATCTCATAGTTCAGAGGAAGAGCAACTTCTCAGAGAAATCTGTTTTTATTTTTACATTCATGGAAGATCTATTTTTCTTATATTACAACAGGGTAGCATAGTGAGTGGGAGACCATCCTTCAACTGGAGGATTATTATTGTTATTATTAATAGTAGTCTGACCTTCAGGAAGTGGGCAGTTGGTATAGCCTCCCCATTGGGACCGCTGAATTTCAGTGGAATTCCCCTCCTATTCCGCTTCCTGTGTTACTTTTTCAGAATCCCCTGCTGTAGCGCAACAACAACGTAGCCAGCAAGCTAGCTATAGAGGTAGTGATTAAAACACAATGATGGAAAACTGAAGAAGAATTGGATCTTGCAATACGGCACAAATCATTGTGTGGAAACAAACAAGTGTAGAGTGACTGGTTAGCCATGTACGTTCCACCAACAAAACATTTCCCCCCACTATTTTGGAAGGGCAGTCGCTGCGTCTTGTGTCAAGCTCTGTGTGTAAATCACTGTGATTGGTTTTCAGAAATGCAAACAGTCCAGGGCATTTTATCCTCTGTCCCATGATGATAATGTTCTCTGCCAGACCTTTCTCCTATAACAAAGTGTGGAGAAATGTATGGCCGAGCGAGACAATAGTAGAAGTGGTTGTACCACTATTATTTGTATTACTATTATCATGATTTACACAGTTGAGAATGACTGCGAGACGGAAGGACTCATGGTGGATCACTCAAGGCAGAATCATCTGAAATGCTGGAAGTTTAAGGATGACTCATTGCTTACTCCACAATGTACCCTGACCTCTGTAACACTTTCCACTTCCCTCTGGTTGCCAGGAAGTACTTTGGCCTACTGCATGCTCCCCCACTCACTCCCCAGACTCCACCAGCTTCTTGTAAGGCTGCACTCACTATAAGCCCATTGTCACGGTGACCCCATATATTCAGTCAGTGTATATTTCATGCCACTCTGTGTTTCAAGGCTTAATGTCACAGAGAGCTTGTGTTGCTTCTTGTCGGTGTGTGTGTATATAGTGTACAGTTCCCCAGGGTGAAGTACTAAGTTTCTGTGTACACAAGGCATTTAGTATGTATTAACCCCTCTCCTCCCTCCGTCTTTGTCCACCATTACATCACTTTACAGTCATTTAGCAGACACTTTTATCCGAAGCAACTTACAAGGGTGATAGTTAACACTATGTGGGGGATCGAACCCACAACCCTGAGACTGAGAGTCTCATGCTCTACCAACTGAGCTGTCCGATGGTCCACACTGGGGTGTTTTCAGGGAGGTGTGTGTGCATATGTCTGTGTTTCAGCACCTGGCTGTAATTGCCCCAGCCTTGGTGTGCCTTTCTGAGCCAGTGTCACAGCGGTGTCATCTGTCTCCTCTGGGCTCATTGTCACCAGCTCTCACAGACAGGGTTTCATCCACATCCTACCGACAAAGCCCCGGGACAGCTCAACTAAAGTTCACAACTCATATTTGGGACATTGCAGTCACGGACATAAACACAAGAGCCTCACTGAGGCTACATTATCATAATCCTGTTGAGCTGTGCTGCACACTCTGCGTCTATGCTGAATTGAGATGGCCCTTCTCTCTCTCACTCACTCACAGATGAGATGCCATGGTTTTACAGTGTTATCATTTGGTAGCATATGGTCCTAACATTTTATTTTCTCAGATTATGCCCCTAAAATTCTGTTGTTTTCTCCAGTTTTTTTTAAATGTAGGAGCACATTTACTCCCTGGGGTGAAAAATATTACGGTCAAGTCTTGCTACATGCTTTCCCCTTATTCTGTGACGTCCTTGCTGTGCGCTGCTGATGACTTCAGGCAGCGTGTAACAGCAGTACAGCTGCATAGCTTTAATAGGTTATGATCAGGCCACCGTCCCGGGGGGGGCCTAATTGAGGTGGGTGAGCCTCTATGGGTAGTGTGATGAGGTTTTGAGGTTTGCTTGTGGTTGATAGACCGAAGACTAAATAGACTAGCAGCACTCTGTGTGGTCAACAACGGTTAGAGAAATGGTTACACTCTGTACTGCCTCCTTTGCATCTCATCCCTCCCCCTCTGTTTATTGCTCAATTTCTCATTCCTTGTATTTAATGTGAGGAATTTATATTCCAAATGTTTTGGGGTCAATGCTCAGTAGTCTAGCTCTTAAATGTGCTGGGAGAATCATAGAGAAGGGGATGGAGAGATACTTTATTATACTCCTCCCTGTGGATGAAAGGCGTCTTTTAATAATTGCTGCTCATTAACTGCTCCTGTAGCTAGTGAGCACTGTGAGGCAATACTCTGCAGCCTGTTACACCTACTCACTGATGAGGAAGCAACAGGAATGAGAATCGATGCAAAATGACTTGCGGAAGGGTAATGTATTATGTGAATGTATTTGCATTTGAGGGACAGATGCATGCAAACGTAACTTATCAGCGCTTCCTTTTGCCTCGTGTCTTCAGAGGAAACACAGGAAATGAATAAGGGCACTTTTAAATCTGGAGCCAGGTTATTTGGCTTTACTCACAGGTGACCTAGTTGGAAGCCAGTGTTAAGCTCTGTGCATGAGCTCCAATGTGGTCTTGCATCCTATTCTGTTAGCGTGAGTCTGTGTATAAACTCATGACCAAATCTCCCTCTCCTCCTGTGCGCCTTTACAGCGAAGATGGAGTGAAAGGGACAGAGAAACAGTGTGACACGGTGGGTGGTGAAGAATAAAGGTTGATGGGCATGTACACTGGCAGGTTCTGTCTCTCTTGTCTCCTCTCAAATTTCTCCCACACCCTTGCTATGTTCTTCTCTCTTTCTTACTCTCTGTCCTATCTGTCTGTCATTCCTGGCAGTCACACTGCAGTGGTCACTGAAGGAAATGAAGTGAGATGGAAAGCAACAGAGCATGTGGTATGTCACCAAGGAGAATCTATTTGATCGATGAAGCGGATAGAGGTACAGAGTGGAAGGAGGAAAAGAGTGGAGTGAAGATGGAGAGTGAGGGGGGATAGTCTGGGACACTGCTCACACACTGTCTGGTAGAGCTAAATATAAATGTATGGAGTAGCTGAGCTGTGAAGAGGTCATCCACGACAGAGAGACAGATGGGTTTTTCTGCTGCCCATTCTCATGCCCCAACACCTCTCTTCTCCTGTCCCTTTTTGGTAGCTACCAGGAATTCTGGTTGTAGAGGCTAAATGTTGTAGGTGGTGAGCTGGAGGTGAGATCTTTCTATGTCTTTCATCAGATGTCTCTTATGTACCAAAGCCCTATTACTAACTCTCCCACTCTCTCTCCCTCTCCTCTCCTCCCTCCTTCCCTACCTTCCTGTCTTTTTGCTCTTTCTCTCCCACACATTTTCTCTTCCACTCCCACTCACTCTCCTGCCTGGTCTCCCTACCTCCCTCTGCTCGAGGGAAGTGAGTAATCTTTTTCTCTGGGAGAGGAGAGAGGGAGCTGAAGCAAGGAGCTGCAGCCCAGCTTGAGTTAAAAGCTCTAATAATAGCCCGCACATCCAACCATCCATCCATCCATCCAGAAAGTGGTGGTCCATCCTCAGTGATCGAGTGAGCGTGCTCGGAGCGTTGCCGTGGTGATGGCAGAGATGCAGGGGGCTGGCTAACGTGCTGCTTGTCTGTTTGTGTTTCTTCACCAGAAAAAGGCAGAGGAAGCTCACAGGATACTGGAGGGACTGGGGCCCAGGGTGGAATTGGTGAGTCTTTCTCTTTATCTCATTATGCTGCTCCCCCTTTTTTTGCATTATTTTCATGCGGGAACAT
>OOFE01050990.1:31637-66885 GCA_900323365.1 Monocentris japonica | reverse complement strand
CTATAGGCCTATCTCAACCCCCCTCCCCCCACAAACATACAAACACAAACACATTTATGCACACACATTTAGACACCTGCGTCCACTCTACAAACAAGCACCTGCACTCTAACATACATGATCACAAACATGGGACATTAATGAATATTTTACATTTCTTGTCTTCTAAAAGACTGTCAGTCCAAATCCCTGAACACATACTGTCAAGGCACAAACATAATAGTGTGGAATGGTAATGGAATGGAAAGGCATGCTGGATCCAAATTCAATAGAATTAATCTTTGAAAATATTTCAATAGAATAGAAATTATGATATTACACTGTTACTGCCAGAACATATAGAATTCTTCCTTCATATGGAAATAGAAAAAGATTGTAGCATATAGAAACTATTCAATTTATGAAGATGAATCAAAGTCCCATGGCAACAAAAGCTGAAACCCACAGGTAAGCTGGGATAGTTGAATGATAGCTGAGATACAAAATTAATAAGTCAATAAAATTAATAAGTCAATAATGAGATCAAAGCCACTTATGTTTACTCACACCTACTGTGCAGAACTCAAAATACAAATGAATAAGTAATAAAAAAAAAAGCTTACTTTGATTACTTTCTTCTTTTCACTCTCCAGTGTGTGTACATACACAGCCAATGGTTTTCCCACACGAGCCAAGAATTCATCTTTTATGTATGCATCCAGAGGAGCAAGATTACATAAAAAACATGTTTAAAAGATGCATGAGCTTAAAACACATTTCTCTAGACCCCTGTCATATGTCATAAAGTTGGTTGGTGTTCTTTTGTTTTTCTTTCAAGGTGTCATTTCATATCTCAGTGTTTATTCCTTGAATAGGCATAAGTTTACATAAGGTAATGTCATCTCAAGGTCATCACTAATGTAAGTGTACTTACAAGGCAGTGAAACTTTGACTTAGACAGAATAATGGGATAATGAATCTGCGACATGCTGGATATTGTAAGAAACTCATGCAACACGGGGAAAGCAGATTTGCTGATTCCACAAGAAGCTACAGATTGGACTGAAGGTTAACCATGTAAGGAAATGGACTCGGGAAATTTGAAAGAGACAAATGGACAGAGACAGACATGAAGAGCAGCAGGCGGCAGGCTGGTTGGCAGGCTGTAGGACTAAAAACATGATAAATAGATGTAAGGGCAGCATTTGGAATAAGTGAATCAGTGTACAACATCAGTACAACTGAGACCAATTATCTTCTCTTCTCTCTCTCTATCTCTCTCTCGTTATCGTCCTCAGCTGTGGCAGCCTGGAGGGCTGTGTGAGGCAATTGTAAGGCACGCAGTGGTATAGTGAAAAGTAAAGCAAGAGTAGGGCTAGACCAATATATCGGTTTGTTGATATATCAGGCCAATATTAGTATGTATAAATATATAATTATTATTATTAGTAGTAGTATTAAGGGTTTTAGGGTCTTATGTTTAAATGCTGTTTCAGAGGCTTTTCTACCCTGCCAAGAATTACAGTTCTGGAGGAAATCCTTGATACCTTATTATATTTATATATATATATATATTTGACATGAAAATTATCACATTTAAAGATCTTGAATATCGGCACAAAATATTGGCAGCAAGAAAAAATAGTCAAGGCTAAAATCAGTATTAGCCTTGAACAGCTTGGAAATCCCTAGTGGAGAGATACACTCAGTCATATGATGCTCCTCTGTGATTGCCTCTAGGTTGTGGAGAAATATTGGAGAAGAACTATTTGAGGCAAAGTAAGATCCCCGTAATTGCAGTTTTACTGTTCTCTGTGCAAATCTCTCAAGAGGATAAGAGCCGAGGTTAGAAACTAACTACAGCAATGGCAAGTTTACAAGTTTACTACAGCAATATAAGTTTAAATAGCCGTACAGACAACACGCCAGATTGACACCATAGACAAAGGTACTGCTAAATCCAAACTGGTGGAAAACTGAAATCTTGTCTCCTGCTTGCAGTATAACTGCAGTTAACTCCAATAAATGATAATACAACTTTCCTATTTCAGATTATCAATTCTTAGAAAGAGAATTTTAAATGCTTTTAGTTTCAATTAAGAAAGTTCTTACATAGTTACATAGTCTGCATTGATATGCAATTAACCTCAATCATATTAGCAGTGGGTTACCGAGAATACAGCATTGTGGAAGGCACTGTTACACAGAAGAGACTGTACTCTACTTGTCATCACTTTTACCCAATCTCTGGTACTCTGAACTAGAAAAAAACCTTAAACAAAACTTTCAAGGGCCATTTGCAATCAATTTTGACTTCTTATCCTTTGAAAATGGTTCCATAAAAGCAGCAAATCTATATGGATTAGAGGAGATATTCAGCAAGGATTTCCTAAAAGCTTTGAGAGCTTTTCCCTCTTTCTCCTTCTTCCAAAAGATCTATGATACAGCAGTTATCAGTTATAATATTGTGTACTTAACACAGTCAGGGAGTAGCCTCATGATGGAGGTTATAAATTATGTATTGGTTTAAAGGAGAAAGAGAGGGGATAGAAGTGGGGAGAGGGAGATAACTCAGACAAATGAAAGCAAAAAGCGAATGGGTCAAGAGATAAAGAGATTTTGTAAAGAATAAAAAAATCCACAAAATTCTCACCGACCGCCCCATTTAAATTTCAGTTTGAAACAAGAGTTATTAGCATGGCTGGGTGTGCTCACTCATGAGGGTTAGACAAGGACTACCAAAATAGAGAAACCTTTCTACTCTTACGCCAACTATTTCTGCATATAACTCTATAATCTTTATAATTGTGTCTGTATCTGCCCCTTCATTCAAAAGTGCTTGAGGTCCCTGGAAGGAAATGCCATATAGATATATTGTGATATAGATATAAGTTAAAATCACAAAAAAAAACAATGTTAACCTGTTTTAAAAGAAAAAGATTGCATGTTATATCCTCACTTCAGATTACCCTGGTACATTTTGTCTTTGGTATTCTTTTTTTCTGGGTGACTGTACAGGTTTGGAAAAAAGTCAAGAAGTTAAAGGTGGCTAAAGCGCCCCATAACATTTTGGTGACTGAGGCTCAATTAGCAAGGACAAGCCTCTCATAAAGGGCCTGGACAGTCAATATGGCAGAACAGCTTAACCTTATAAATACACCCACCTGTTTACATAGCAAGGGCAGAAAAAATGCTGCAACTGGAAAAAATGCTAAACTACAATGTTGGCTGCCATGACAACAAAGTGGTGAAAGTGAATACGTGTACACTTACACACATGCACTTAAACACAAGTTGCACGCACAGGTCAGCAAGTATGTACAGATACAGACACACAAAGACACACACACACACATCAACACAAAGCCGACGTGGCTACCATAACAACATGTAAACGGCTGCCATACTAAGCCCGCGGTCATAGTGAATACTGATCACAATAATGTTCATCATCCTGAGGGGATCCTGGCAGAGAGAATGCATGGCTTTAAGGCGAGAGGAGAAGAAAGAGAGATTGAAAGGAGGAGGGTAAGAGAAAGAGGGTCAAAAGTATATGAAAACACAAACTAATCTAAGTTGAATGTCAGGCTTACAATGTGCTGTCAAAAATGTTTGTATATTTGTCATTACATTTTAAAAATTTGATTATTTTTCATTTTATGTCATATACATGCTTCTAAATTTGTAGTTTTTACCATGCTGTCCTTACCTGAAGCATCTGTTCATGTGAGACCTCAAACCTCACTGAGTTGGCAAGGTCCCCTGTAGGGTTCACAAACTTTCAAGCATGACTGTATATAGAGAACGAACACATACACACAAAAGCACAGAAGCACATGTTCACACATGCGAGTGCACACATACACACACACAGGAGCTTGCACACACTGCTCGCACACATGTACACACGCCACACACAGAGTCCTGAGGTCCTCTTTTCCAGTCAGTGATCCATCTAATTCTGAGCAGATGAACTGTAGTTGAACCCAAATGGAATCAGACCTGACAATCGTTATCCAAATTATTTAAAGCAGTGTTTTTTTAAAGTTGGGGGGGTCCAAATTTGGGTGATGAGAGAAATGAAATAGCCTCCAACTTCTTCTTTTTTGAACATTATTATTTATTTTTTTTATATAAAATACCACACATAGGATAGAGTCAGCAATAGAAGAAGATAACAGCTGACAAAGACCACAAGTCAGATTCAAACCTGGAGCTGACAAGGATTGGTGTTACATTGCTAATATTTCATATGACTATCACAAAAACAAAATGGGTGCTAACTGGTGGAATCTAATTGACATTCTTACTATCTAAACTTTAAAAATGACAGACAGACTTGTATACTGGATTAAAATTGATAATAATTACTGCAGATTTATTTCTTGTTGTTGCAAATATTTCTCTAATGAATTATATACAGTATACTTATCCTTTTATCTCATTACCTATTTCGCTTGCTACAATATGTTAGTCCATATAGTATATTAACGGGAAACAGATATAGGGTTCCCCTTAAATTTTCATCGTAACTCGAAAACAGGAATTGCAAATTGGAAACCAACATCAGCCTCATGATCTTTCTTTCATAACTTGTGAAAACTACCACACTGCTAGTTACATGCTTGCCACACTTTGCGTACAATTCCCAAAAGTATTTACTGCCTGGAACATGCAATGGCCAAATCTATCTAATAAAGAAACAGGAAACACAGACAACATTGCCTCCATGCCTCATCAGACTGTCGACCAAATGCTGAGTGTATGATTCCCAATTCCCAAATAGGTTGATACCTTACATTGCAGTTACCAGCACAAGCACTTTGCAGGTACTTCAATTTTACAGATGTCCATCGGTTTGGGGGGCATTTCAACAAGGATGGAAAAAGTTCTCAATAAAACAAGAAAAGATGTCATTATGAGAGAAAAGATTGCAGCAGAACATTTTTTTGGTTAGTGGTTAGTTTCTTACCATACTGTAAGTTTGCAATATTTATACCTAACTTCTGCACAAGAGAAAAAACTTACCTTTTTTGGAGACAGTTTTTAGCATTGGATCCTGTAAATACAACAGCTTGTATTTTGTCAATTTTTTCTATGGAGTATTAGTACTAAGTAATGAACAAGTGACAACTTCAGCTAAACAGTCATAGCTGCTACAATTACAGTTTGAATCCAGTTCCAATAGTAGTTGGCTACTAGATCCTGAGTGGACACCCCAGCTACAGTGATCCTCTGAACCTGTGCTGTGCACTGACAGATCCAATGAATACTTTATAGCTCCTGCTCCTTCAAGCAGCTCTTCCAGGGATATGAAACTGTCTTGTTTTTCTTCAAACTTGTTACATACGACTTTTTAACAGCATGATTGTATGTGGACATTAAGTAAGAGGATTTTTTGGTAAACGATGTGCTTGCCTGTTTGTTTCCACTGTCATGAAATGCTATGGACTCCCATTTGCCATACATTTTCAACAGTCGGCTATGAGACACAGTCATGTTAGAACTAAATAAGTGTGTTAAAGCGTGTTGAGAGCTGGATAAAATTATATTTAACCATTTAAGTCAGCGCTGGGACACCAGCTGCTTTTTTTTCGCCTTCATCACATTTTATAGAGTATTTGTACAGTGGCATTTTAAATCAAACTGACCATGCAATACACCACCTGAAAGCGTGAAACCTCACGATTCTAAGTGTGTAAAGCATTTTCTGCTGCCTATCTTACAGCAAAAACTATCCCCTCTTTTGTAACAGGAGTGCTAACAAAACAACATTATACTGCATAATGTTTGCTGCAGCCAAAATGTGCTGAAACAACCAACCTACAATGTATCAAGGCACATTACAAAATTTCAAGAACTACACGGCTGCACACAGGCACATGAACAAAAGCTGCACGCACAGTGTGTCATTGAATATGTATTTAAAATGAATGTATAAAATGTATTTAAAATAAATGGTGGTAATAAAACAGATAATATGTTTCTTAAGGAGAACTATGATCATTCACTCAACCATATTTTCTACCTAGGCTCAAAATGGACTGGAATATCTTAAATAATCCTGCAGTTCTTTCCCAGCCAGGTTATGCTTACTTGCATAGAAACATTGCCATGGTTGGCAATGTCACTGAGCAGCAATGGCTGAGCGGCAGAGCATTGTGTTCTAGGTGAACCCTGTAGATGACCAGAGGACGAGATAAAGTTTAACAGAGAAAAAGTAAGAGAAAGAGAGAGACAGTGATGCAGAAACAGAGAAAGAGAGAGAAAAAGGTAGGGGAACAGACAAACATACATTCACACACAGACGTACACATGCAGTGACACTGACAATTTGACGGATGATGAGCAGCAGTATGAGTTTGAGACAACATATTGTACATTTCATAGCTTTTCATTCCCAATGGATTAAATCCAATCATCCGTTGAGTTTTCACTTTCCATATAGATGAACCAGTTCTTATAAGCAGCAGAAAACCCTCCTTTTTCCAAGTCATTACAACTATCTCACTTTAGCATGCACACACACACACACACACACACACACACACACACACAAAAGGCATCAGGACAACGCTGTTCCTAAAGGGCACCAGAAATCATAATATATTCTCTCCAGCTAATCTCATGAGAAAATAAATTCAGCCCTATTTCCTATCTTTGCAAGCTGTTACTACAATTTTACAACCATAGGGCAAGATATAATGATTAAATAATGTTCATAATTGATAGGGTGCCTGCAAACTAATTGAGGGACTAATTAGAGTAGACCAGCAAAATTTAAGTCTGGTGTGCCGCACACTTTGAAATGCCCCATTAACTTGCTATCTTTCACTGCCGATAGCTATGACTCATTATACAAATCTATACCTGGCAGGAATCCAATTTTACAATTATGAAACTCTGCCTTGAGCTGATGTGGAACCCACAAAATTTTCATTGAGATCGTGGCAGGTTTTCAAAACATGAAGTAACAAAACACTCATTGAAATCTACTCCCACACATCGCATACTGTTACGTAATAATTTGTAATTATCCATTTAAAAAAAAAAAAAAATTTACAAAAAGAAAAATGCTTCATTTTATGCCTTGTTGATGGTTATTGTTATTGCCAGTTTCATCCTCACAAGGCCCAGTAAACAGCACCATGTCCCCCCTCCTGTGAGGATGCCCTTATGTCAAATTGAAATTTTTACTTTTACTGGATGTCTTTGAACTACCCGGCTGGTGATGGAACCTCTGCAGACGAAGGAGTCACATTGGTGCACTCTTTCTGTGACATTCTAGTGCTTTTATAGGTCAAGTTGGATGGTATCTGATTCGAGATACAAGCAGAACCTTTTATCTATGTGGAAAAGCTGGCCTTTCTGTCAACCTCTGTTTTGGCCTCCAGCCGCCTGTATTCCCCAGATTAGCCAAGTCAGCTGGCTCATTTTCCTACCTGAGCAATTTGCCAGTAGAGAGGAACTGAGTTCAGGCTGAAAGAGAGAGAGAAAGAGAATGGCAGAGGAAAGAATGACGAAGAGATAGGAAGAAGGGTGAAGAGATTAAAGTGAGAGAAAAGACAGTGTGGAGATAGATGGAAGTGCAGAGCAGAGGAGCTAGAGGAATGACTGACTGACTAACAGACTGACAGGGCATTAATTTCAAAAACATGTTTTTCAACAGGACTTTATCTCTAATGCGATGTGGTGTATCAAAGCAAGATAAAAATGCCAGGAGAAGATTGGGGTGCTCCTTAAAGGCCACCGTTCTAATCAGCTTTTTTCCTGCCTCCTCATGATAATAATGACAAAATAGAGAGCTCTCGTAAACCAAATGAACCAATACTAAATGCTGATGTGGGTTTTAGTGAAAGAACACACAGGACAATTCCCTAGACACTCTCACAAAACTGGTGTCAGACAGGGGAAACACTCCTCAAGCTCTTGTTTTTACTCTCCACATATGAGAAGTGGAGAGAGGAACTCTTTATTGATGTCACTTATTCTCATTTACATTGCTCAAAGAGGATCAACCATCTTCTTATTCAGTCTTCTTTCTCTCTCCCTCTCTTTTATTCATCCTTTTAAGCTACCGACAGCTACCCCTATACAGAGGGGATTCAGTCATGTTGCTGACGACTCCCACCATGGTGTATGAAGTCGCTGTGCATCTCATCCTAGATTAAAAGAGTGATCCCTTCTGCTGCAGAAGATCCCTTTTGCTATCGGAAGCTGACCTCCTGAACCAAAAGCACTTCAGTATGCAATTCAACACCCACAGACCAGTGGCAATCCCTTCTAGCAGACAGAGCTAGTTACCGATGAGAGCAGGTACAGTAGAACTTACTTTACAGAGAGTTTACTCTGAAGCTTTAAATAATGCACAGTTCAGTAGGTGGGCCTTTTCAGACAGGTGATAGTGTGTGTGCATGCCGTGCATGTGTGTGTGTGTGTGTGTGCGTGCATTTGTGTGTGTGCATCTGTGTCTGTCCATGAATGTGTGCTTGGGAGTGCAGGAGCCATTATAACAGCAGGTGCAACCAAATGCAGTGAATTTATTCTAGACTAGATATCCAAGGACATTGTACCTGCTTTTCAAGGCTCTGTAAAAATACACCAAACTCCGAACTTCTTTCACACTGTTCATGTTGAAATGATTCCAGTTGTTCCTACTGATGATGAGGAGGGCAAGGAGGGTTGCATTTCAATAAAGCCCAAAAGAAAAACCCTTTCTCAACCTGTTGAAGGACAAACAGCTCGCTAACAACAAGGTTATGGGTAATATTTTGCTTTATTTTTCTTTTAACTTCGATTTTTTTCACTGCAAAGGATTAATGGTGAGATCCAATTCAAAGCACAGGTCTGCTGAGGAGGATGGCCAACCAGCTAGCATGATACTCTTCAGTTTAAGTTGTTTAAGCAGTGCAGTTTGCTTTCTGTGTCTTTGCTCTTTTGTACTGTATTGTAGGTGCAAGCATTGCCTCTGTAGTGACCACATAATATGTAAAGCAAAGCACTGTCACATATATTGTTTTATACTGTAATGATGTGGATATGATTCAAGTGTATTTGTGTGTATGTTCACTTGTATCACTAGGTTTAAAGCCTCATACAGAATAGTGCTTAGGCAGTGGTTTTTATATGCATCGTGTGTGCCTGTATGAATGCACTTGGGGGGGTTCGAGGCACATGTGTGTGTGTGATGGCTTAGTTCCTTTTAATGTTTGACAGCTATCTGACATAGAGAACTCTCACAGGCTTTTTCTTCATTCCTATAATCGCTGACATGCCTTAGTTGTGAGCCCTGGGAGACAGAAAGCAGGAGATATCTGCAGTAAGATATAAGCTCAATCTCAGAGCTCAAGGGGAGAAGCTAAACTCTCAACTTCCATCATGAAGAATTTAGCATCAAGGATTCAGCCAAAGAATACAGTATTATCTATCATAGACCAGTGATTCAGTATGAGCCTGTGTCAGGTAAGACACGCCCAAAATAATCAGTGCGCACATTAAATAGTCCAAATCTGAATGGGAGCAGCTCCAACATGCAGATCTTGATGTGTAATTTACCTCATGTCTGAGGTAAGAAGGATTGTGACAAAGTGTTTGACATTTATTCATACTCACCAGTGTTAGTAGAGAGACTGAATTCGAAACAGCATTCCCACTCCGCCTCTGAATAAAAAGGAAAACCCATTGCCATGGCAACAAATAGATTCTTCCAAAAACTTCATGAGAGGACTGAGAATCTTGTGTGATCGTGTGCCTGGAAACTAAGAGTGTTAATGATCTGTTTGCAACATTTATGTGGATTAAACCCCCAATGCAGGTAAAATATATCATTTATGGACTTTAGGATAAGACGACCTTTTATTAAGTATCTGGATATCAACCATGTCGTCAAGTCCATTGCCAATATGATGGAGGATCCTCACTGACTGAAGCTACATAAAAACTGTCTGCAAAACCTGCAATTAAATTGTATTATTTTTTTATGTATGTAATGTAATGTATTATTACATATTTTTATAAATTAAGTCCTCAGACCCCAACCAGTGAGAGAGTTTTAATGTCCAATGATGGTCTAAATGCTGTTTCAGAGGCATTTCCATCCTGTCAAGGGTGGAATTCAGGGGGAAACACTAATTTCTGGGCATGAAAATGGTCAAACTTGAGATACTTTGAGGGATAAACTTAAAGATATTGAAAATAATATATTTTTGAAGAGTAGGATTTATTGGGTCCATTTTGCTCTAACATTTACAAACTTTACAAACCCACGCTTTTACGTCTCCAAAATACATTTAAAACTTGATAGCCATCACATTCTGTCAATCCTGGTATGAGGAGCTCAGTGAATCACTTCGACTGAGTTTTCTGTATGCTGAAATAAATAACAAAGCCAAGATGCTGGCGCCAAAGGGGATATATGATCTGATTTAGGAATGGCTTTTATTTGCCAGACAGAGGTGAGCATGGTAGCATGAGTCTATTGAAACCAAGTGTAGCAAGCCAGCCAGTCTGCTTCAGACCTGAATGGTTGGCGTAATTGTTCTTAATGACGTTCAGGATACATTCTCTGTTAACGTCTTGCACTATGAAGGCAACTATCCAAAAATGAAAAAAAGATGGCAAATGAATCATTGTGCAGGTCTCTTTTGTCTTTTTGCTGTTGTTGTTTTTTGTTTTGTTGGGGAGTGCATGGCATGATTGGTATGATTTCACATCCACATTACAATCTTTTATCTATGCATCAGATGGGCACAATAAAAAATATACTCTTGTTGAGTCCTCTGAACTGACAGCTTAGAATGTGAGTTCACAATACAACATAGTTCATGCAATCCCTGAAGAAATATACAGTACATACAGTATATGTACGTACCATCAGAAGTATAGTCAACCTAAATAATTTTAAGTTGAACGATATACATTATCTGAAAGAACACTATGTGTGCAAGCGGCAGAAACGGCCAAAGGACAATTCCAAAACTAAAGAACAGAACAGATAAGGATCCCAGAAGTTTACCAGCCAACCCGAGGATGTATGGGAAGGTGACTTGGCTGACAAGAATGAATGGGAAGCCCCATGCAGTAAAGAGTCAGTTGAAACAGCTGGAAAATGAGCACCTCTGCATCGCAACTGTTCATGCTACGTCAAGCACACAGCCCATCTCCAACTGGAAAGATGTGGTCTCTGTTCTATTTCTCTCCTGGACAACTTGGGAAGAACATTCTCCATTAGAACACAAGTATGGACTTGTGGTTCTTAGATATGATAATCGTCTTTAGTCATTATGAAAACATGGAAAATAACAACTCATTGCAAATGCAAATGCATGCAAATCCATACAGTTCTATAGAAGTTTTCCTTTTTATTCCGTCTGCACCTTAAACCTTTACTCCATTTTTATCAGGAAATAAATAATATAGAATTGCTTGGCTATAAGGGTTTAAATGTAAAGCTCTGTGCGCAGTATGCAAACACCTCTTTCCATTTTTCATTGCCCAAGATCAAATCAATAAACATAAGATCAATACCACCAGAATGGACTCATTCAACATCATTGCTCACATTCTGTCTTGTATTTAAACCCTGAACAATGCAGGACTTCACTTCACACTACATTTGTCTCTAAATCAATCTGCCAACCAGTGAGTGGGACGCATTCAAAATGCAGGCAGGGAAAACCAGCAGGCATGCGAGTGTGTGCTTGTGTGAGTGAGTGAGTGAGTAACAGCTACATTTTCTGTTGCATTGCAATCAATACAGATTTGTGTGTGATCATTGGTGATCTTGCACTCATGACACAACATGGTGATTACAGTCTAAGCTCGCATCAAGCAATCTCACCCCTCCTACCCCCCTCTCTTTTTTTTCTCTCTAGCCATCTACTTCTATTATAACAGGCCCTCCATTTCTCCATATCTCTCTCTGTGTCTGTCCCCCCCCTTTTCTATTCCTCTCTCTTGCCTCTTGTGGAAAGGTAAACAAGCTTCTGTTGAGCGCCTCCACTCATCACCCCCACTGGCCTGACAGCTTGCTCATAAAACAAGCAGGTATTGTGACGATTCACACACTTCACTAACTGTGCTACACAGTGTTGGTGCACAGGTTTTGTAGTTAGGTTCAATGGTTGTAGCAGTAAAGGTTGAAGGATCCTTTCAGGCAGCTAAAATCAATCCAAGGTAATGAAAAGTCGAGAAAAGACAAAAGAAATATTTGCGAAAGAAGATTATTCCCAGCCTAATATTTATAAACGGGAATAGACTATTGGACAGATTGATATAACAAAATATTTGATTCATTTATTGGACAATGGTGGGAACGCAATTCCTCCCTCACATCTTTGATATTCTTCATTACACAAGCTGGCTGTGACATACTAGTTCCTTTATTGCATTTCTTTTGTGAAGATAGGACATATTGTGCTGCCTCACACTCAGTCATCCATCCACCCACCTATACACACACACACACACACACACAAAACCATTTTTTCAGTATTGTTGCATTCGCCCCTGTTGCCGAGACAGGAAATGAAGGAAGCCGTATCACCCAGTAATAACAACAGTTGATGATGAGCCTCTGATCAAGGAAAGAGGGAGAGATGGAAACACAATGACTCAGAGGAACATAACTCACAACCTCATCGATAGGCACCAATGTACTGTATCGACATCCAGAATAGCAAACAATCCTACACTGTGTATGTAGCCTACACTTGTATTAAGTGTTCCTGTCAATCTGCACTTTCTTCTCCTATCACTCATGATAACAAGTATCCTGTAGGTTAAGCTGTCTGCACATTAAATAAGAGTTCAGCATTTTCTTCAACCCACGGGGGGAGGTGTGCAAAAGGTGTACAATTAGCATAAAAACCCAAGGGTGGGTAAATGAACCTGAATGTTAAATCGTCTCAGTTGATGTGGTTTCCTCATTTAATAATTAATAGGAGGTGGGAAGGTGTGATTGCCTGTCAAATACATTTGACAGGCATAGTGCACCTCAAACCCGCCTGCCATGTACACAGAATACTCACATTTTATTATTGGTTTAACTGATTGTTTTGCTATTGGTATTTTAGCTTACAAATAAATAAAATGAGCATAACATCAAACAAAAAAATAATGCCATGAAAGTGAAAGGTTCCCCCTGGCTCAAAAAAAGAAAATCCGAGAGTCAACTGCTAGAGGTTTAATTGGACTTTAGAAGTTATAGTTTAAACGCCATGTGAATATGGCACCGGGAAAAACAGTTTAACAAACATCTTTCACAGTAGTTCATCTGTAAGCTTGCTGCTACCAAACAACCTAATTTGACTCAAATGTAAGAGGTAGCAATTCCCTCATGTAGCCTTCTATCACTAGATTTGAAGGATGGACCACGCAAATCAGTATGGATGAAGATTACAGTGACGGCAAGTTAAAATGTATACAACACTGCCACCCTATGGACACAGACATGTATTACAACAGTCGACGCTACAGATGGAGTGGAAGGCGAGACTTGCCAGTAACACCAATGCTGAAATTCACATTCTCTGTGTTTTTGTACTTAACTCTTCCTGTATTCAGACAATAAATACAACGTCTTCGTCTTGTCCTCTATCACCTATTTTGTTGATATTGTTGACAAATAAACAAATGACCATTAAAATCCACTTGTCTTAAACCTACCTGGTAGGGGAGTCTGGGTGCATGCTCACCTGGGAGGTTTTTTGAAAAACAGCTTGAAAATGCTCTGTTGTGGGGACATTTGAGAGAACCTTCACATTCCTCTTCATGGATGACAAATGGGCATGCCCCTCGCTTTTGTCCTGCTTCCAATGAAAATAATGTGAGCACATATCAGCCAGGTAAACTATACCTGTTGCTATGAAACTGGCCATGGTGTTTTCAAAATTGTTTTGTACAAATCAAAATCTTTTACTTTTTGAGCAGTATATAATTAATAAAATGAAGTAAAAGTTGTATTATTGTAAAATTTAACTCAAACTATATACGTATACTATAATTTATAGCTAACAGATTTATATCTGCACCAAGTCTGCAATTCAGTTATGTATGGTGATATATATAAAAGATATATATAATGATCGTGACACAACATCTACCATGGCATTTTATAATATCGGTAAATTACATTGTTGTATTAGCAGTGCTTCTGTGTATGCATGCAATACTGTGACAGGCATTGTGGTGGGTGCTCATTCTTTAACATAAGTCTGGGTTATATGAGCGGCTATCAGGAACAGGCTCTTTCATCCGATTCATGGTCTTATCCTTGTCTAGACAAAGATGCAGATTGCCAGTATTGGGTTACTCCAGATTGCCAGTATCGTGTATTGAGCTCACACACAAGGGGGGTCACTTACACACGATAACATTCACCGGTGTCATGCAAAAACAGCACTAAACTGTCTGGTACAACTAAGACATGCACACGAGGTCTGATAAAACACTCAATAATCACATTAACACAAACTGTAAACTTTTAACTAAATTAACAAAAGTAAAACATTTTCAACCATGGGTGACTGCCCATTCCCCAGCACCATTTCACTGCCCCTGGCTCTCCATGGCCTGTCAGGACCAAATAGTATAAGGCCCCTCCCACCTCTCTATCAATTTTAGGCACAGTCCATGTTTCCACCGGGGGTTATACACCCACACTTTGGCCTCAGGCTCAAACGGCTGCCCCCTACAGCAGGTATCATGGGCCCTTTTTTGATGCTGAACTGCCTCAGTCAAGTGCTGCCCAGGAATATGGGCTCTCTGGTGGTGGGGTCACTCGGCCAGCATGGGGGATGACGGTGGCAGTAGTGAGAGAGACAGCAGCATCTTGGGTAGCTGTGAGCTCACCAGCATAGACTATAAAGTCAGCATTGGTGGTGATCCGCTTGTGTAGGGCTAGCCCTGATACAGGACCCTTTGGGAGTCTTTCATCATATGGCTGTGTAGGGCATGCTGGCGGTGGACTCAGGTGTTGGTCTTGTATGGTGCATTAGTCCCAACATTATCTTGCTCAGCGGCAAGCTAGAGATGGCAATGGCACCATCTTGTGGGCGATTGGCAGTCACAGAGAACAGCTTATTCACAACAGTTTGCACCGCCTCAGCCAAGCCTCCTCTGGGTCTTGGGGGCATCAAAATCAAATCAAATCTAATCACATTTCTCTGTACAGCCCTTAATCACTGTTACAGTCTCTAAGGGCTTCACAGTGCCCAACATGTGAAACAATAAATGGTTAGTACATGACATCCCCCAGCCTTGGACCCTCAACAGAGGACAAGGAAAAACTCCAAAAAAAAACCTTTTAGGGAAAAATTGGAAGAAACCTCAGTAGGGTCTACTCAAAGAGGGATCCCCCTACCAGGACAGTTGGGCGTGCAATAGATGCCGAGTTTGGGCAAGCAGCGTATACACAGTGCATAAAAAGTTTACTATGGTGGGACATCCAGATGTAACGTGGGGCATCACAGCAAACGGCAGCTCAGTCAGTGCCATCATAGGACTAGGGGACCACGCAGGCGTCAACACTGCCCAGATAGGAGAACGCAAACGCCCGCTCCGTCAGCATCGTCCTAGGAGTGGGGACCATCCTCCACCCAGCCTCCTCCAGGCTTTGGCTCTCGCCAGTCACTATTCCAACTGCCCACCAATTCCTGCAGGCAATTAAGCCGCTCTACTGCTGTCTTCCTTCTGGTTACATGCTTCTCAGTTATCTCCTACATGTCTTCCAATTTCACTTCTGACACAAATTCAACAGCTGCTGATTCAATCACTTTTGTCTTGGTTAAAGAAGCAGCTTTCATGGACAAGCTATTCCTTTTGATATATCAAGTCCCTGAACTTATTGGACTCCCACACAAGAGGTGTCACATACATACATGACAACATTCATTGGGGTTATGCACAAACAGCACTAAACTCCCTCTCATCCAATGTACATGCACACATGAGGTCTGATAAAACATCACATTACTATCACAGTCACACAAACTGTAAACATTTAACTTAATTAAGAAAAGCAATACATTTTCATTCATTTGGTGCCCAAATGCACTATGGGTAACTTTGCCTATTCCATAGCACCATTACACTATTACACTATGTTTGCAAATGTTACTGTATTCTCCATACAAGAGATCAAGGCAGATGAACAACTGGTGAGCCAGAGAGCTGAGATCACATTCAAATAAATTGATAATTAATAGGATTATAGGTCATCGCCACAAATGTGTTGCAGTACAGAATCTGTACTTGTTTATGGTCATGCAGTTGTCTGACACAGAAACACAAAAATATGTCAACACAAACCCAAAAAAACAACATCAGAGACAGAACAGAGACAACAGAGAAATGACGGAAGAAAAGAAACAAAGGCGTGGAGGCAGACACAAAGAGGAAAATCGCCTTACATTAAACAAATATTTTATAAGATCACAGACTATTGTTCGCGGTAGAAATAGAGACAACTATAGTCTTTCACATTAGAGCACTTCCGTAATAAACGTAAAATAGTTCCAGGTACCGTACTGGAAGTAGAACTCCACTTTGTTTCTACGTGAGCACCTAGCAAAATTATAAAAGAGACAACACCGCCCTCCTGTGGTCGTGAGTGCACATTGCAACCAGTAATTGACACACAGCTGTCGCCTAGTAATTGGAAGGATACCGCGGGTACCAGAAAGTGCAGCCGCGGCAGCAGTAAGTTGCTCACAGCGAACATAATCCCTATTTTCTTCAGTAAGGTCTCTTTTACCAAACCGTGGGTTATGATGTACAGCCACCAGGGAACGGATGAGATCGTCTGGAAGCTCAGCATAAGGAACTCTGTCACATGGTGTGGATGGTGAGTCGTGAAGACAGACGTGACCACAGTTCCTCTGACACCTACTGACACTGGTGGGGTCCCATCTCAGTATGCCTCATAAGAGCAAAAAAGAAAAGGTACTGTGGCTTTTAATGCTACTTCTTGAAGTATTAGCATAATATATAGCTGTTTTGTGTTGAAATGATTTTTGATTTCTCATTGTTCAGGAATCCTCCAAGTCTTCAAAATCAAACAAATCTGGAAATAAAAACGGGCCTGCAAATGACCAAGAGGTAAGAATTTTTGACACTTTACTGTCTAGAAGTGCAGCAAAGACTAGGCTTACCAACCCATATCAATGCAATAATACAGAAGGACACTATATAAATATTAGAGCAAAACTATAAACTATAGCCTACTGTACTGCAATATTATACTATAGGAGTATCATAGAGATACCATTGGAGATTTTAAAAAATGCCATAAAGTATGATATGGTCACTATAAACTAACTGTCGAGTATCACAGACACAAGTTCATATAAGAATATGTTATAGGCATATAGTAAGTGTTCTTTAGCGCACCAGCCTACAGAATAAGAATAGTAGTAGAATTAGCCTTATAGTAGAATTGCCTAAAGATATCTAATGTGGTGACCCACTGACAAGCATTTGCACAAACCTTTCATAGAGCAATGGGCCAGTCACCCTTTGTCACCTTAATAAAGTAGTGTATGCTTCAGAAGGGGAGACAGGGTTAGCTTATTATTTCAAATTGATTATTTCAATTATCCCAGTAAGGAAGCTGCATGAGAATCACAATTACTGGGCTAATTACATGAATGGCTTACTGAGGACTGGCAGGCCTTTAGGTATGTTTAGCTTTGTTATAGATTTGCTGTGACTTTAAATACTGTCTGTCCTCATGTCCTCTTAAGTCTCGAAAACACAGTGAGCAGCATAGCAGCGAGTTGGTTTTCTAAGAGCAGAACAATATGCTATGTGAAATGCGGGCTAGGTTGGTTGTGTGACATTACAACATGGTCTTATGACTTATTTTTTTCTGCCTCCACTATCTTAGTTTTCTATACAGCCTGTGTGGCTTCTGAGTATAATACTGTGCATTGTTGGTGCTATTTTAGCACTCAGTATTTGTGACGTGCATCACATCTTCAGTGATGACGTGTACGGTATATTAAGATTGAAAGAGACTGATTGAGTTGACTACTGGACTCCCATAGACAGTTTTATCAGCTCTATCTGTGGTCAATTATTCTGTCCACTGAAGGCCACACAACCTGTCAACAGATGAAGTACAGTACACCGTCTGCTGCGATCAGGTTTCCTCACCTGATCTGATTCGGAAAGGAATGTGACCCTTAACTACCCCCCACACTCCTCATCTCTAATCTTGCTGAACTTGTTGAGTGTCAAGTGAGGTTTTCTGTGTGGGGAGCTTCATTCTTGGTCCTGTTCATTCTGTCTGTAAAAAGGCAGTAAGTGTGTTGCTGGGGGTTCATACAGACCCTGTAGCAATGCTAAAAGAGATGGTCTCTCTGCACGCCTTAGGGCGGAGTGCATGTACTTTCCTGTCAGCAATGGTGTTGTCTCATTTATAAATGGGGGCTGCACAATGCAATATGTACGGTGGGAGAAGAGGTTCAGACTGTTGATTGTATCTGTCAGAGTTGCTAGCACTGTAAATACTGTTATTGTTTGTCTGTGTGTGTGTGTGTGTGTGTGTGTGTGTGTGTGTGTGTGTGTGTGTTTGGGGGGGTTTGGTTTTTAGTTCATTTTAGTTATGTGCTGTTTTGTCATGTTTCATTAAAGAACATCAAAAGTCAAGTCTTATTCCCTCTCTCCTCTCCTCTCCTCTCCTCTCCTGGACGCTACAATGAAATTTGAGTAATTGTGATTCTCGTGCAGCTTCCTTTGGGGCAGGAACTGCCTTGCCCTTGCTCCAGTAATGGGAACCCTTCCTCTGCGACTCTTATTTCTGCAGGGCTCCCATAAGAAGGTGCCGCCCACAACTCAGCTGATGAGGGTGAAGCAGCCAGGTTCAAACTCGGCTGGGAAGAGGGAGAAGAGGTTCAGCACCTCCTGTTTCCCCCTCAGTACCAACAGAGAGCTGCAGAAACTACCTGCACTAGCAGGTACACCTTCCACATGCACACACTTAACAACCCTCCCATCCAATATAGCTCCACTGTGAGCTGTCACTTATGCAGTCTCCTTTTCTTTTCTTTTTTTTTCTTTTCTTCATGCTTTCATAAAATACCTCCACTATATCTGCCAATCTCCTGCCTATTGTAAACACATGCAGTATAGGCCTCTGCTGCCATACACTTCAACACATATAGTACATTACTCAACTCTGTCCCCTACTATAACTTCCCCTTTCAAGAAGCACACAGAAGTAACAACTTGTTTCCTTCCTGACCTTTACATGAGGCCTTTGTGGATGAAGGGGATCATATTAACAATTCATAGCCGTGGTGGATCCTCATAACCGTCTTTTTTATCTACTTCATGTTTATTGTTTATTGTGTATTTTATTTTATTATATTTAGGCCTTGTATTTTTATATTGTTTTTTGTGATGCTGCTGCAACCACAGAATTCCCCCCCCCGGATCAATAAAGTATCTATCTATCTATCTATCTATCTATCTATCTATCTATCTATCTATCTATCTATCTTTTACCCTGAGGTCTTTGCAGGCTACATAATTTATAGCTCTGCCGACTGCCCATCAGGTTTATCTGTAATGCTAATGATGTGCATTCAGCCGCATCTCCAGCCTTACCTGGAAGAAACAGATATTACCAGAGGAGGGTTTACCCATGTAAGATAACCCTGACTCAGATAGAAGAGACTGGTGAGTGGAAGACGGTGGTGCAATCTGGGCCATCAAATCACCAAACTTTGGCAGCTTTGTAACATCAAGTCCTATGCTGTCCTGAAAAGGTTTTACCCATAGTGCACCGGAGCGTACAATTATTTTTGAAATACAGCTTGAGCTAATTTACTACTACTTACTATCACCAATTGTTCACTAGATAGAGATTGAGATGACACCAGTCGTTATTGTTACTCAACCAAGGTGATGCTGACTCTGGGACAAGACAGTGAGGTTGAGGTTTGCACATTTACATCAATCTTTCATGGCTTCTTTGTTTACACACTGCATTACAGGCAGGATCTGATCTAAGTGGTTTCCTGTAAACTATACTATGCTAAGCTTTGTTCTCATACCTGGATGAGCTGGATGACACTACAGAGAAACAATACTAGTGTGCAGCCTAGAGGAATTGCATGTTGGAGGGAGACACAATTTAATAGGCAGCATAAGATAATTGAGAAAAAAATAAAATAGTCCATGATTTTTGTTTTCTATTTGATGGTGCATTGCAAGCATACTCTATCTCTGTGTTTTTTGAGTAGAAGACAAGGAGATTGAGGACAGGGTGGATCACAAAATAACATTTGAGATTCAAAAAATGGTGCACATGATCAGTCTGCAGTAGTGGTCTGGATGAACGTGCATGAACAGGCCAAGCCTTGAATATCATCACACAAAAAAGGATCAAGGACTGCTATGTGGTTTTAGGTCCTGCACAGAGGTCAAACGCAACCAAGTTAACCATTCACTAGCTTGCTTGTTGGCTCGCTGACAACTTTGTGACATTTTGGCTCAATATTTCTCTTTCATAATAAATAAACAGTGACTACATAAGCTTAATGGCAACTTGCAAGTGTGGACAGAGGTTTGTGATTCTCAGTAGTGAAGTTTGCTTGTTTTTAATCAAGGAGAGTATACGTTGTGACGTAAGTGTTGGTGAGACATTTAGTAATGAGCTTATGTTACCCATAGCGCTCACACTTTAGCCTGCGCTCCCATCTTCTGGCTGAAAGTGGAAGTGCTGTTGTTTCCTCAGCTGTCCCTCAGTAATTCAGTCAGCTTTCAAGAGCTTCAGAGATGTTTTATGAACTTTTAATATGTTTAGACTTTATGCTCAAGTAAAGCTATTGTTATATTGAATTTGTAAACTAACCCTAGCAAGAGGAATAAAGTTTTTGAGTTTATAATGATAAAAATCCAGAGGGAGTCTTTTGGTATTTCTGAAGCCATAGACACTCATAGACACCCAACCCCTCCAACCAATAAGAAGAAAGTGTACTGAACTAAATAGTGGCAACCTTCTTTAGGGTGTCTGTGTAGTTGTCATGGCTAAGGAATGTAATGGCACCTCTTGGAGAGTGCTTGGCCCCTCAGTGAGAGAATGCCTAGAGTGAGAACTGCTCAATGATAAACTTGGCCTTGCTTCCCCCTCCTGTCCTGTCCTGTCCTCTCCTCTCCTCTCCTCTCCCTGCAAGTTGAACTGTCTGACTGTATTCCTCTATAATGTGTGACGGTAACTTTTAACTTTTTCATTTAAGTTTGAACTCAATGTGAGTCAATCATGATGGGAAAATGCTAACAGGGGTATTCACCCCGTTAATATGCCCCCCTAAAGAAAGAAAGAAAGAAAGAAAGAAAGAGGAGGGGTATAGACAGTGTCTGAAATTAACTTTTTTTACAAGCCAAAATAATTAATGTACATTTTGTCATATGAACATGTGACGGTATATTTTTGACTTGTTTCTTTATATTTTTGACTTGTTTTTCTTCTGTTAAATGTTGCACCATCAGACCAAGGCAAATTCCTTGTATGTGTAAACTTACTTGGCAATAAACCCCCATTCTGATTCTGATTCTGATTCTGATTTAGGGCTGTTTTGTGTATAGAATCAGGTGCTTCATCATCATGACATCTCATCATCTCAAAACATTGCAGGTCAAATTGATTTATCTGCCAAAGACAAATTGTACTGGCATTTGGCGCTTGGTGGGTGGTAATTTGGGACCCTGGGCATAGAGATCCTGTGTAGGCACTAGTACTCGCTGCACTGTAGCATGCCATGCTTTCACTGCCTTTTTGATAAGGATAGCCTTCTTAATAAGGATACCTTAACAGCGTCTTGTGTTACTGTAAATCACACCAACATAGAGGAAGCTACTTGAATGTAAAGAAGAAGTGCAGCCTATGGTTTGGTTGCATGTTGTGCTCCTGACGTTTCTTTGGTACAGTTCATTCACATTCACAAAAAAAAAATCACATTCTTCAACGTTTAGTATTTAATGAATTACAATCACTATTTAAGTGTGCACCAGTGTGGCATACCGTGATATGCATCTTGTATGATATCTACATTGCTATGAATCTTCAAAGCAGCCCTTAAATCACCAGATGAGCTGCAGCAGTTTCCTGCACTCATTAATTTTTTTTTGTTCTCTCACTTTCGTTTCCTGTTTATCGTTAATTTTGCTGAGCACATATAAGTCACCCAGAATAAAATAATGCAGCAAATATTTGTATAGTCCTGAATAGTGTTTCAGTCATAAAAGCTTCTCACAAGATGCATTGTATGAAGCCAGCCAAGGCGTTTGACTGTAGCTTTATTTTGTTTTGATTGAAGAATATAGAAGACCACATCCAGGCATCTAATTTACGTGTTTATCAGTTTATAGATTGTATACAGGACTTTGTGGTCCACATACTATCCTATGTGTAGGAGTTGTACAGTAAACCAGTAACTGACTCAGTGTGATCAAACTACTGATAGTAGAATACTGGCAAATTCATAAGATTCTTCCATTCGTCTAATCAGGAATTCGATTTCACACTCTTTCTTCCATATTTCAGCATTATACTAAGCTGTAGATTGACATGGTCTTTCGCCCTACATTGTGAAAAATCTCACTGTTGTTTAAAGTCCACTGAATTGTCTAGGCTCCTCTGATTGGAGAGTAGAGGAGGCTGAGTCTCAAAAGTCCTTTCCTCAGTCCCTCATGTTGTTTCTCCTTGTCTCCTCTTGTTCCTTATTGAAACCAAAGATTCAAGGCCCCTCCCTTCTGACCTTCTCATCCACCTCCTTTTGAAAAAGCACCAAGCAGAGAGGGCAGGAGGAAACAATGACAGACTTTGAAGATTCAGCCAGGGCCTCTCTCTAAGCACACGCAGAGTAAATTACTCCCAGCCTCTTATCCTAGGTCAGATTATGTTTAAAATCCTGCTAATGGTTAAACTGTGAAATAGCCTTAAGTAATCTGATCTAAGATCTGTAGCAGGGCCTGCCTTGAAAAACGTCACCCGAGACCAGTGAGTGGGGAGGAGGAGTCGGACCAAAATTCCACTGCACGCTCCTCCCCCTCTGTGTCCTCTCAGCCAATCACCCTCCCTCTCTCCCAGAAGCCTTTGCCTGTGCTGCTCCAGAGCACCCTGAACTCAGCCAACCGGCTGGCTCCTTCACTGCTGACATCACTAACTAGCCAGTTCCCTCCAGCAGCAGAGAGCTTCATTTTCTGATCTGCTTTTGTGCTAAAATGGAGGCTGGCCTCTTGCCCTGAGTGGATCGCCTTCCTGGTTGAGGTTTAGATGTTGACATGCAATAAAGCTGGAGACAGGATGGTTGTGGATGCACCTAATTCCAATGGGCCTTTTCAGCCGGTGGCTCTTATGCACTTCAGAGGTATGTAAAGACAAATTATTCTTCCTGTATTGTCCTAGGGAATTAAGGGAGAGAGAGCGAGAGAGCTGTATGCTGCTCTGCTCCTGTTCCCCTCTGCTGGTTACTGCTTGGTTAGTCAGCAATCAGGCGTTTGAGATAAGATCCTTTGTGTCTTTAGATAGGCAGTTTAGAAAGGAGTTCTATTGTGTTTGAAAGGGAACTGAGGAGTGGTTATTTGTAAGGCTTGTGTGTATAGCTGTGAGACAAGGGAGCTGCATAAAAGCTGGTTTTACTAGCTAGCTACCCTCTCTCTGCCCATCCCCCCGCCAGCCGAGTGATGTCAAAGGAAGTGAGGTCATAGCCTAGGGAAGGGTTTTCTCCTTTAGTTCTTCATGTGTATGATTGTAATTGTGTGTCTCTATTTGTGTGTGTGCAATTTATGACTGTAGCCCTTGACGATAAACTAAAGAGAGAAATCAAATATTGGGTATTTTCTTTTCCCTCTCCTCTCGCTGTACTCCCTGGCCCAGGGTTTTTGTCACACTCCAGTTCGTCTGGGTACAAATTGGTCAGAGTGTGTAGGCTGTAGACAGCCACTGCTCTGCAGCAGGCAGTAGCCCCCTTCTCCACCTCCCCACCCTTTTCCCTCATTACCCTCATCACTGTAGATGACATGCTACTGCTTAAAAGCCTTAGGTGCCTTTTAGAAGACATAAAACAAGACTTTTCTGTGTTTCATAAAACAAGACTTGAGGAATGAAGAGCAAACTAAATATGAATGTGCTTGTATTTATCAGCAAAACACTGCTGTCAGTATCACCCAGCCATCTTCATCAGAGCAGAACAGTAATGTCATACAATTACAGCAGGCTCGGCCTCTTAATGTGTGTAGATGCGTGCTGTCGTGTTTGAAAGGGCAGGCCTTTACCACTGAACTCTGTTGCAGCCCAGTGTTAGATGAAGCCACGGGCAGTTATTGATTACATTTTCTATTGGAGCCACACAGGCGATTGCATTGAATGACAATTCAGATGGGGAACAATCAAACTCTTTTTTTTTTTTTTTTTTTTTTTGTCTCTGTCGCTCTCTTGCTCCCCATCTCTGTTTCTTTAAGACAAGAGATATGATCTTAATAATAAGACTACTTCTCACTAATCTTAGTCACAATGGAAACTCCAAATTGCAGCTATGAACATGTCTGCCAGTATTTACATTTGGCAGTGATGTGTTCCTTTTACCTATTTGCAATCAACACCTTTTTGCGAACAACTCAGATATCCTGCAGCTAACACCTTCTACATGTCCTGGAAGCGCTCTCAGCTCCTTGCTTACAATTTGACCAAAACAGTTTTTAACAAATAGAGTGGAATATCCAAACTAAGGTTACATTAGTCTGCTATTCCTTTTACATTTTTATTCCATGTTTGTCTACACAGCTATTAATAGTCTCTGTTTTTTTTACCCATGTACGAAGAGGAGGTAGAGACTGGTCCCAATGTGACTCCAATTATTTATTATCTTCGATTCTTAACAGGGGCGTGAAGATAAATCTTGCCTCAGTCCTCTAAGACACCACACACACATGCGTGCACACACACAGTTCCCTTCTATGGCTTCTGTGAGCTACATTAATAGGAGTCACATTGTGGTTAACATCAATATCGCAATCACAACACTGGGCCTTTATCTGTTACACAACAACACACTGGGTATTTTAGGCCTGTACAGAAACTTTCTTACACAGGCAAGCAGCCTCAAAACTTAAGTTATTTTCACTAATGTGGTGTACTTCCACGCAAGCAGTGTTTTTGTAGGAGTATTACATTTTGGATTGAAACTCTTAAAATAGATTATAGCATCAGAATAAGAATCACATTTGCTTACATCATCTTTAAGCAGGAGCTTTGTTAAACAGGGGTGGCGGCACTTGTTGTGTTTTCCTGTTGTGACAACAACCCTGGCTGTCAAATCTTTATGGAAATGACCAAGAATGGCAGCTCACACACCTCTGGAATTCCCAACCTCTGGCTGTCATCAAGATAAATTGGCCGACTTGAAACTTTCACTTACAGAAGTGTGTGTGTGTGTCTGTCTGTCTGTGCCAAGTCTCCATTATGTCTCAATAGGAGATCTGTGCTCTTACCTAGAACCTGCCAGTTTGCAGCAATGTCAATGAGTTGTGTGTGTGTGTGTCCTCCTTTCTATTTTATGGCATTTGTCACTCTTTGTGTATATTCACTAAAATTAGGGCATGTGTGGCTACAGCTAGTTGCCCATTATTTCCCAAACAGTGTCCATCTCAAGTTCTTCCTACAGTGTATTTTCCCTCTCATTATTCCCAACACTTGGATGTCTTTCCTGACCTCCCTGGCTAAATAAGTCAAATAAATTCAAGCCCTGTTTGTGTATTTGCTCATTCACTTCACTCTCATTGTGACAAGCCTTTCCATTTCCTTTCATCAATCGTCTGTTATTTGTGCTCTTTCCTCAGTTGAACTCTGTCCCATAATCATATATCATAATTCGTCTCATAACCTAACTTGGTTATCTTGCTAAATGGTAATGTACGGCCCACAGGTCACAGCACAATCAGAATCACTATGATAGAGGAGTTATCGTTATATCTTTGACGTATTTGGCTGCTATATCTGATGTAATTTGGCTCAAGATCATCATGATCACACAGCCTCAGGCCCTTAGTGGGAAGCCCAGTTTCAAAAGCCACACCCTTTACTAGTGATGGACAATAGGAAACACAGCCATCAATGCAGTGGTTTGATTGGTTGATGTTTCATACCATTGGTGTCCACAGACCTCTTTCAAGTGGTACTTATGGTTAGAGTAGATTTATTTTTTCATCTAAGTGTGATGCAATTTTGTGTGCAGTGCCACACATGTCCTGCTATCTGTGCACCTGACTTTGTTTAGACCACATATGGTAAAATTGAGCCTTGGTGGATATCCACTCAAAGGAGCCACCTCTGGTTGCAGAGATATGTCAAATTCCAGTGTAGGTCTAGGTGTTTTACATGTGCAGGCAGAACTTGCTAGCAAATCTAACCTCATATTCTAGCAAATGTAGGACATGCTGCAGCTTACCAGCAGTTACCAGTTGTATTTGTACCTCTACAATAAGACTGTGCATGTTATTACCGCTCTGCCAGCCAGGGCAATCGAGGCAAATTCAGGTCAGTCAGTCAGGGATGAGCCACTTCACGCTTGTATGCTGTCAAACTTTTCTAATAATCATGTCTGTTCTTTACTGAGCAGTGTCAAATTTAATTAAATGAAGTAAAAGTTCCATTATTGTGAAAATCAACTATGCATCTTCACACCTTAGTTGCTTTTTTTTTGTACAACTCCACAAACTTGTTTATGTATTCAGAAACAACCAAACGTCACCACCACAATTGCACCCTGTGAGTGTACAGAATGTGTACTTGTTTTTACTAGGCACTCTGTGTCCAAATGTGCTAGTCTCTACATTGGTTCTTCATTTAACTGAAAAAAGGCATGGTTGCATTGTTAGCATTCCTCACTGAAAGTAGTACAGCCAGCTGGAGGTTCTTTAGCATGCCACTAGCAGTACTCATTGGTTTCATACAGGGATGCTCACTAGTAGCTGCTGCAGAATACAGCTGTGAAAAAATGAACACAAAAAAATAAACATTAGTACCTCAAAATATATTCCAAGCACCTTTCCAAACAAAATTAGATGCTGTTTCACAAGCCATTATTTGGTGTTTAATCCAAGCTTTCTTGGTACTTGGTTGTCATGTATCCGTCATACAGCTCTCTATGGCATTGTTTGAGGTGTTGGAATACGTTGGTTGTGTTGCATCATGTTTTCACTACAACTGTCTTGACATTTTAGAGACTACTTGAGACTGCTGTGTATGCAGCACCCAACTCTTTTGTGAGGGAATAGCCTGAAGATAATTCACACAAATGAAAAAATCTGAATAATGTTGCAGGAGTAGTAATCATTTTGCACCAATTTACCTTGAATAAAGGGTAGCCATAGTATTTTTGGAATCGACTAGCGATGCCAAAGGTAGCGCTGAATCTGAGGTGGGAGCCACCACTCTCTCAGCCAGCACAAATCAAATTTCCCAGTGAGAATGTGTGCTGACCTTAACAAGCTTGTTCAATCGGTAGAGTATAAAAGACTAATAATTAAAATAAAATCGCAGCCTCATACAGTTTATACATCGTACATGTTCAAATCATAACTTCAATTTTAATTCAGTTAATTATCCAGCCCTAATAGCCATTTTAGGGTAGCTGAGGACATACTTTTCCTCAAATGTGACAAATTCCTGGCAAAGAAAGACAACAGACTAAAATTCAAAAGGGATAGAGACACAAGCTACCTCGAAGTTGTGTCCTGTAATTACGGTGTCAGTATGTACCATTGCTGTGCCACATTGAGATAACAGATAGGAATTTAGAGTAACAGATGTGGTTATTTCCTCAATGTGCTGTCATGTGTGAAGTGTTGACTCTGGCATAGATTGTTTGTTTACAAGATTGTACTCTAGAGTGTCTTGGGGCCTGACTGACGAAGCAAGTTCAACATAGTCAGGGTATCTTTGCAATAGCTGGCTTCACAAAACCAAACAATAGCAATCCCAGCTAACTGCTCTCACAAAGCTGGTTATCAACTCGCTCCGTTGACCCAGGATTTTCCAACCCAGCTATGAGCACGTTCACATAATGGGGGCAGGGTTTGTAACAAATAGCCAATCGCATGCAACACGGACAGATCCAGAGCAGCATACTGTATTTAAGATAAGATGAAACTATTGAGGAAAAGGAAATAGAATATAAGCACACAACTAAAATATAACCATAAGCAAAATAATAAAAATGTAAAGCAATAAAGTAGACTATAAATAATTGCAGGGTTATTTAAACATCATGCTGCCGATAATTTAACACATAAAGTAGAGTGTAAAAGTGGGAAGCATAGGAAAGAAATGGATCACTACCATTTGTTTTCCTTTCAAGAAGGACAAACTATTATAGAATGGATATGAGCAATGCAACAAATATAACAGCGAAAAGTATAGTTGCTGCCAAGAGGATTACTGGAGCAAAACTGAAGATAGTGTAAATTCGGGTTTATCACTGCCCAGTAGGGCTCAGTGGGTATACTTCTCACTGATACAGTATTGTGTTGTCACATTTGAGGCTGTGAAAAGACTTTCTATTCACAAAGTCTGCCTAATGTTCTCCAGCGCTGCGCTAATGGTAATATGGGTGCAATCTATTGCACCGATCACTCTCGGGAATCCTATGAAAGAATTTTAGTGCACTTAAAATGCAACAGTAAATTTTGATTCATTGTTGCTCACTATTGGCAAATGGCCTGGAAATGCAGCAAACATTTATTATATCTCTGACCTTATCAATCTTCAGGGAAAGCAAAGGGGTTCAGATGGTCTCTCGCCCTGCAAAGAGCTCTTCCTACTATCTGTTAATTCAATAGAAGCCACATGTACCCTTTTTATTCATTTGAATGCAATGTTTTTTTCATATCTGGTTTTGTATTTTTGCAGTAAAAGTTAAAAAAGGTTAAAAAGGGTGATGCCATTTTTTCCAGAGAGCTGATTGGTGAGAAGGTGGGCTTTTTATATCTTTTTTTTTTTTTTTTTTGATCTAATATCCTGAACATAACCTGCTCTGGAGAAGTTACCATGACGACGTACCTCGCTTAAAAGTGAGCCACCATCACGAGACTGAAAAGCCAGGGTTAAGTTTGCTAACCCAGCAAACTTGATTCATGAGAAAGGCCCCTGTTGGAAATGAAGGCAAACAGGAAGTCTTCAAAAATAACAACAGACCGATTGTATAGCTGTGTTTCAGTTATAAGAATATTTTTTTAGTGTGTGTGTCCAGTGGCCATGACTATTCCAAATGCTGGACTGTGAATGTTCACCTAGTTCCCAAATTGCTCATCTCCCTCTCCTTTTCCACCCTGTCTTTTCTCCTCCTCACTGCTCTGTCGTTATCCTCTCCCCCTGCTCTAACTCCCACCATCCATTGCTTCTTTCTCCCAATCTAGCAGTTTTTAACACTAACTTTCTCCTCTCCCTCTCTTGCCTCCCCATATTTCATTTTATTTATCACCCTGAGCTGGTTTCAGTCCCCTATATTCTCAACCCCCTTTTTTTGTCACCACTATGCCCCACTTATGCTTATTCTCACCCGCAATTTTTCCTCTCTGCCTCCTCAGATGTGGCCCCGGCAGAGCAGGAGAAGCTATTCATCCAGAAGCTGCGGCAGTGCTGCGTTCTATTTGACTTCCTATCCGACCCGCTGAGTGACCTGAAATGGAAGGAGGTGAAGCGGGCGGCGCTGAGCGAAATGGTGGAGTACATCACCCACAACAGGAACGTCATCACAGAGCCCATCTACCCAGAGGTGGTGCACATGGTCAGTAGAGCTGGAGGGTGGGTGCTGGTGTTAGAGCTGGAGCTGAGGGTTAGGGCCGTGTGTAGAACTCAAGCTGGAGCTGAAGATGAGGATGAAACTGGGGCTGAGAATAGGAGTATTGCAACACAGAGCTGGTGGTGGGTAATGAGAAAGTGACTAGCAATTGAGCATGGATTAGATGTTTGATCGATTGAACAGTTGCTTGGTTTAAAAATGGAGCTCAGCAGCCCCAGCTGAGGTTTGCAACAGGTATTGGCCAGGTTTAGATGAAGCCTTTTGGTTAGGACAGAACAGCTGGCTCATTTGAGCTGCTGCAGGTTTCTCAAACTGCAGATTGAACTGATTTGTTCATCTAATTAAGCCCACTTGTGCTATTCCAGTCAGATTTTCTAGAGTGATGTATGGCCAAAGCCTTTAAAAGTAAGAAAAAAAGGTAAGATTTTCACCTCAATTTTCTGAATTTTTCTTGGAAGGGCTTAATCGGTGACATTTTCATGTAAATGTCTGTTTTGCTACTCACTCATTGATTGATATAACAAAATAGTGATTTAATCTTTACCTACAGACAGTCAAACTTTATCAAGCAGAAATCCAACAGTACTGGCAACACTGTTTGATTGCAAACTGACATCTGTGAGGTGCAGTGCAAAAACACCACAGCAGCTTATCACCAAAGATGTTGGCAAATAAAAAAAATAAAAAAAATGCAGATTACCATCTCGTCAAAATCTTTACTGTGTAGAGATACAAAGGGTCAGGAAATGGAGCTATAAACGTAATGAAACCACAATGGTCTCATAAAAAAGATTTTCTTCCCTCTCAATAAATACTGGTATCAGAGATCTTTATCTTTTCATTATCAGAGGTTTATGACATTCATTTACAATTTCCCTTGTTGAATTAATGCAGTCATCTCCACAGCCTAGTTGGAGTACATCATAGCCCATACAGTCTATCTACCTTGTAGCTCTTCTTTTGAAACAAGGCTCCTAGTGTTTTGCTAGGCCACCTGCACTGTCCCATGATCTGTCTGGCAGGAAACAGCAGCCCACAGGGGAGTCAGTTGACACTGTGAGAGACCAGAAACACAACACACTTAGATTATTGTAAGCCAAACCCATAAAATACTGAAGGCCAGTTGCTAGGACATGGTTAAGATTAACCCAGAAATAAAGTGGAATTATGAGTACCAAATATAGAACATTTTATGAACATACCGAAAATTTGTTTCATTCACTAGCCTCTGATGTGGGGAAGTTTCTCAAATTAAATAAATAGATTTAGTGTTAGTGTATTATTGTGCGGAGCTCGAGTGAGAAATCAAAACCAACCAGTCAGGAAGTATTAAACATCTAACCTTGACACCAAAATGTGCTCACTCATAATTAAAAGCCATTTTAACAAAAAATAAAACAAAAAATTAAAATACTACCTCCTATCAACTTCAAAAGAAAATTTTTAGCTTGTAGTTGCAAAATCTCTTTCATGGCTTCCTCTCATCCAGGGAGTCACTACAGTCATGTACTTGAGACTGTGAAGAGACTCGTCCCAAAAGGAGGCTGCAGTTCTTGCTACCTATAACATTGGTTCTGTGACTTGATTGCATGGATTGCTCTAAAATTGTGCATGGTGTGATTTAAGTGAACATACTATCTTTCACCAAATTCAACAGCAGGCTTTTGAGTTGGCTTAATTGTTGGCACGGTCATCTACCATGCTGGCAAGCACACGACTCATTTATTCAAGAGTGGGAAGATTCTCACCCTGAGAGGAGGTTACTATATAGCTATATATCAAAAAGGCCAAAAAATGTGCCTTTAATGGACCTTTCCTCATGGATGAGGGTCTATTGTGTAGAGAGGGACTACTATTCACACTAGATTTTTTTCATAACTGGGTCAAACCATACTCTGGTGAAGCGTGCATATGTGGTCAATTTAACCACATACACATACCAAAATAAGCCCATCTCTGCTGTCCTTATAGATCACCTACAGCACAGAACAGCGGAAAACATTTGTCAAGAAAATGCTCACATTGTTAATCTAAATATTTGAATCTTTCTTCTCCAGTTTGCGGTGAATATGTTCAGAACATTGCCTCCATCGTCCAACCCTACTGGAGCGGAGTTTGACCCAGAAGAGGATGAGCCCACGCTTGAGGCTGCGTGGCCACACCTCCAGGTTGACAAATGAGTATTTTACCCAAATCAACTCCTACATTGATCTGCAATCTGTATCATACTGTTGTACAAAAACCAAAACTGTCAACCCCAACTCAGCAATAGAAAAGTTTCCAAGCATGGTTGGGTCATATAATTCTATAGTATTCTATATAATTCTCTCTATAAACAATTGGATATGATTATAATTTGCTCTGTATAATTATATATCATTAGAAAACAGACTGGAAGAAAGAATTGAGAATAGATTTATACAACGTTTACAACTTTGTGTACTCTATTTGCAGCACCCATGAGCAGCAGCTGTACATCAAGCATACTTCCTCACAATTTGCATGTATTCCTATACATGGCTTCTGCAATTCATTTCATTTTTTTTTTCTTTCATTTCTCTTCCAGCTCGTCTATGAATTTTTCCTTAGATTTTTAGAATCCCCTGACTTTCAGCCCAACATAGCGAAGAAATACATTGACCAGAAATTTGTAATGCAGGTAAGAACAGAATACTTTAAGCTCTTTTCATTCAAAAGCAAAAAAAAAGTGAGTATTTTTTCACATTATGATAAAATCTAATGTGATGAATAAATTGTGTTGTGTTGTAGCTCCTAGATCTATTTGACAGTGAGGATCCCAGAGAGAGAGACTTCCTCAAAACTACCCTCCACAGGATCTATGGAAAGTTCCTGGGGCTGAGGGCGTACATCAGAAAACAGATCAATAACATTTTCTATAGGTGAGTGCTGTTTCTCCTGCTGTTCAGTGCATTTTTCATAAAATATATATATGCTGCATGACTCAACTTCCAGTCAATTACTTTAGATAGATGCATCATTGCTGAGTCCTTATTTTTACTGACAAAAGTTCCTGTGTGTTTCTGTAGGTTTATCTATGAGACAGAACACCATAATGGTATAGCTGAACTACTGGAAATACTTGGAAGGTATGGACCTCAACTAAAGGCATATGGTTTAATACTGTTATGTATCTTTAATGTCCTTAAATGATTCTGTTCAGTCCTGCTAGCATTTCTACTTATGTTACCATCATGATTACACAAAGGAGCCAACCATGAAAGTGTTTGACATTTGGTTTTGTCTTCATTGTGATGGATTCCTAATTGCCAGCTGTTGTTTTCCTTCTCAGCTATTTCATTACGATAAACAATTCTTCAGATGTTTTAAATTATATTCTGATAGCTACTTTTGTGTATCTCACAGTATAATCAATGGATTTGCTTTACCACTAAAAGAGGAGCACAAAATTTTCCTGTTGAAGGTTCTATTGCCCCTGCACAAAGTCAAATCACTCAGTGTCTACCATCCGCAGGTAACGTGTGTGTGTGTGTGTGTGTGTGTGTTAGGTATAAGCATATGGAAAGATAAATCAAGCACAAATCAACTAGTTAAATTATTTGAAATCATATTCAAATATTTTTGCCCATGCCTGCTTTGAGTACGCTCTATTTTTAGAGCGCACCTGTTTTTAGAGACACCTGTCAATCAGAAGGCTCTGTCAGTAACTATGGTGTTACAGGTCCTAGCCAGTCTCCTCAAATGATGTGTCAGCTGGCCCTCACCCCTTTTTTACCTGAGTTTGTTTGTGTGTGAAATCAAATGTGTGATCCTTTTGAAAGTTTCCTAATTTTGGTGTGTGTGTGTGTGTGTACACGTTTTGTAGCTGGCCTACTGTGTGGTGCAGTTTTTGGAGAAGGACAGCACTCTAACTGAGCCGGTATGTCCGATTAAATATGATAGAATATTTCTTTATTTCCTTTCACGTTCAGTATTTCTTAACTCAGGATTTGACAATAATTTTGATTGAGAAAGATAAATCTTTCTTCAAGATTAGAAGTTGCTAAATGCATTTGTTGGTCAGCACACTGATGGCTAGTTTACTACTATTTACCCCGTAAGCCACCTTCTCATTATCATAACTGATTCGTGGTTCAACACCATCATCTTCTTATTTTATCATCTCAATAGGTGGTGATGGCTTTACTGAAGTACTGGCCAAAGACCCATAGTCCCAAGGAGGTGATGTTCCTCAACGAGCTGGAGGAGATCCTGGACGTCATCGAGCCCTCTGAGTTCGTCAAGGTGCAGGAGCCACTCTTCAGACAGCTGGCCAAGTGTGTGTCCAGCCCACACTTCCAGGTAAGTGAGGGACTGAATGACTGACCGTCACATCACCGGACACGTTCATGCTTCATTGCCGTTATTCAGATACTTTTGTTTCTTCTCTTGACCTGCAGCTTTGCAGTTTGTCACATTTTTAAAATGAAAAAGATTTTGTCTGGTCAGTAGTCTCTACTAGACATGGCCTGAGGTGTGTGTTTTTTCTGTAGGTGGCAGAGAGAGCTTTGTACTATTGGAATAATGAGTACATCATGAGTCTAATCAGCGACAATGCGGCCAAGATTCTACCAATCATGTTCCCTGCCCTGTACCGCAACTCCAAGACCCACTGGAACAAGTAAGATCAACTAAATAGGCTGTAAAAAATATCGTTACATACAATACATTTAGCACTGTGGTTTGTTCAGTTGCATCTCACAGGACTGACTTCAACCAGTCAGACACGATGTCACACACACAACTCTCATCTGTCACACACTGCATTCTCCTGCAACATCAGTAAAATAGTCCCCTAGTAATATTGCATTTCTAAGAGGCCTTTTATCACAACCAATAATGTCCTCTATTCCATCAGATCTGTATTGCCTCAGATCTAGGATTCTATATATCTGATTTCATAATACTGCCTTTGGTGCACTAGCAGAGAGTACTAATAATGGAGCGCAATACCATTCAGTCACTTGAGGAAGTAATTGTTGAGTATCTCTCTGAGGGCACAAATATGCTCAAATCTCAAGCTTTGCAGCAAACCTAAATTAACAAACGGACAGGGAAATGACATAAAAATGACACCATTCCAAAAAGAAATGCATGAAAATTGCACCATGTCATTATTTTGGCATTAGGAAATTTGAAAGTGCTCTAGCTTTGTGCCAAAAGCTGAACATTATCTTCAAACCCACTTCAGTGTAATTCCTTGAAACTAATTTAGGTTTTATGCTGGGGGGAAATACTGGCCTTTACAGTAATCGTTGTGTTTGTTGGGATTTGACTCTAGACGTGTGTGTGTGTGTGTGTGTGTGTGTGTGTGTGTGTGTGTGTGTGTCTTGCTGCAGCCCAGAGGGGTTCATACATTATTCAGTCACAGACATTAAAGATGTAGATGTGGTCAGAGACATATGCAGGAGGGACATGCAGCACGCGCGCACACACACACACAC
>OOFE01050990.1:12979-31617 GCA_900323365.1 Monocentris japonica | reverse complement strand
TCGTTCACAGGACCATCCATGGCCTCATCTACAATGCTCTGAAGCTCTTCATGGAAATGAATCAGAAGCTCTTTGATGACTGCACACAGCAGTTCAGGGCTGAGAAAAATAAGTATGCATCCTAGACTACTCTCCCAGTCAATACATACTCCTTCTACATTCTCTGACAGGTTTAACCTTTATTTATAAATGATTGTGATAAAACATGACGACAATCAGTCTTAATTTACCTGTGAACATAGAATAGTGACATGTGGCTCGGTGCTTTGTTCGACAGAGAGAAGGCAAAGTCAAAAGAACGGGAAGAGGCTTGGATCAAAATTGAGAACCTTGCCAAATCAAATCCACAGGTGAGCAGAGAAGTGGAATCATTCACACACATCTCTTTCCTTACCTCCAAAGAGTTTGATGGTGTGCGTGCGTGCACTTGTGTCTCCTGCGGAAGCCAGTTTTGTCGCTGGAATGCGGCGGCCTTTCCGTCTTATCTTGTTTAGGTTTGTTTAGACTCTGAGTAGATATTCCATATTTTCCAGTCAGACACTGCAGTAAAAGATGGAAACATCTGGTTGAGTGATCCTGCTCCATGAAAAGTGCTTAGCTGTGGTGAATAGCATAACCTGAGATCCCTTGGACTAATTTAATTCATATCCTGGTATCACCAACACTTGATATAGTAACAGCATTTGAAGTAATGAGTGGCTATTGGATAATCAACGTATAATATAACTTCCAATAAATCAGTAAAAGGTACTAAGTACTTTCAATTTTCTCTACGTCTACGTTTCAACTAAGGCTTATCAAATTCATAACTGCAGTGCATGAGAGAGGGTTATTGTCATTTGTCTAAAACGTCTTGATTCATTCTTTGCATGCGACTGAAAGTCTTTTTTCCATCCTTTTGTGTTCTGTTTTTGTTTCTCTTTCATTTCAACATAGTTCCTTATGTCTGTTGATTCCTCTGACCTCAATAGTCCTGTAGCAATGGAGACGGATGTACCGTTGATAGAAGATGTTCAGAGGTTAAAAAAGACAGTTGAGGAAGGAGCGACTCAGGTAAACCTGACTTCTCTCTCTGTCCATCTCTCTTCTCTCAATAATTTATTTACTCTACCAAATCTTGCCAATTTTTCAGAATCAGAATGGGGGTTTATTGCCAAGTAAGTTTACACATACAAGGAATTTGCCTTGGTCTGATGGTGCAACATTTAACAGCAGAAACAAGTCAAAAATATTAAATCTGAAAAACAAATTCACATAATAAATTATAAAAAAAAAGACAAAACATATAACAAGACAAGAGATATGTGCAATAAGGTGCAAGTCTAACTGAAGCCACTTGGAGTACGGCAACTATTATAGTTTTATACTTTCTGTATACCTTTTTAGCTTGTCGTGGCAGGATCTGTACTAGTCCACAAAGAACCATGGGTAGCAGGAACAAGTCTGGCAATGGACTGAGCACTGGAATCAAGAGCTTTCTTTGTTGTGTGTCTGCTTCCACCTTGCATGCCGAGTTGTGTTTGTTATTGAAGGCTGTTGTTTTACACCAACATTAATATTTTTATGGGCTAGAGTGCTTGACTAGTTTTTCATTTGTAGATTAGATTTTGATGTATATAACTGAATTGAGCTCAAGCTGTTGTTTGAAATTTGTGGGAACAGAAATAATTCGACCCAAAGCATTGTCATTAATATGACATGAAGGATATGTGATAATTATGCCTAGCTATCCTCTCTCTCCTTTCCCTTCCTCTGCCCCCTCCCCATCTGACAGTTGCAGCGTGACCAGCGGAAAGAGCGGCCTCTGGTGCGACGCAAATCTGAGTTGCCTCAGGATATCTACACCGCGAAAGCCTTGGAGTCCCACCGCAGAGCCGAAGACATGTTGACCACCCACGATGGACTCTAGGTCCTGTGACCTGCTGGCTCTTTGGTCAACTGCCCCCTCTACCCTTGACAGCCCCAGAGGGCTCAATAATTGGTTCTGGACTCTGTGCATCCCCATCCTCCATGCCTGAGCGCCAAAATCAAATTGGCCACCTATGATGGGTTCTTGGTCCCTCTCTCCCCCATCACTCTTCCCAGAATCCTTAGTTTCACTCCACATCCCTGCTGCCCCTCATCCCCTCCTGGCCCTTGCCCCGCAACGCAGCACATTCAGCACACTGGGCCTGTAACCAGTGTAGCCCTGTATCCACCTCCCTCAGATTTCTGCTTTCTCAGGTGTTTTTATTTGGACAGGAGTGGGAGTGTGTTTTCCATGTGTGTCTTTTAGCCCTTCCTACCGCATTCATGTTGGTTCTCAGTTTGTTTTCTCCATCACTTCACCCTCTCAAGATTGCATTATGATCCATTCCTGCCTTCCTTTATCCTTCTCTTTCTCCCTCCATGTCCTCTACTGTAAACGTGGAACCTGGGAGTATGGACACCACCGCATCAGTTCCTTCATTCCTTCCTGCAAACATTTCCGCAACGGATCGGACGTAGAAACATAGGGACTGACTGACTTAATGTCTAAGGATCCACTTTTGGTCTCTACATGGTTTTCTTTTCTGTCAAAGGGAACAACAAACTGCGAACAGAGACTGTTGGTTAAATGAAAGACAAGACTCTACCCTTTCATCTGTTGGATTTTTTTTTCTTCTTTTTTTGCTCAATCCCAGGGACATCTTGTCAGTGCCAAGACTGTTGTGTTCTTTAAGTTTGTTTCATCGGTATGTTTTTATCTGTGTGACTTCAACAGGGACACTCCGGCTAAATAACAGTGTCTGTTGATTGCCTTTGTTTGTGGTCGCTGATGTTTAAAGATGCTTTTCTAGTTTAGCACACTCAAGACCAACATGAGGCCTGTCTGTAGCCTTGCAATGTCCAGGAAGATAGTGAGGAAGGGCGAGGTTGTCCCGTGGACACTTGACACTTTCCATTTTATTGTTTTGTGCCATATGCAGCTCTTTTTTATATGCTTACTTCCTTAAGTCCATTGGCAATATTTGCGAACCAGAACATAGTGAGGCATTGACAGTTCAAACAATGGTACTTATTGTTTTCAAGATTAGTAGATGGGGATGAAGCTTGAGATGTATATGTGCCCACCTCTCGCACTTTGTGTGGTTCAGTTGTTTTTGAGTTCCTTCTTCACCAAGTGACTAGGAGGGCAAGTGTGGTGCCGGTGAGTGGGCAGGTAGCCTAAGTGGACGTAGCAATATCTTGGGTTTGGATGCAGCAGAGATGCCAGCCCCCAGTTGTAGATAAAGGTTGTGTACTGAATAGGAACTGATGCTAAGGGAAGGGAAGAGAAGAGTGGTAGTGGGGTGTGCAAGCTGATTTGATGAGAGGTGAGTGGAGGCTTGTGTATTGAATGGGGATGATTCACGTGGTAAATGAGTTCTCTTCTGGGAAATGGGAGTGGAGATATAGAGCTGACCTTTGTACTGGCACGCAAGTCACTGAAGGAACTCCAGTCGCCGTTTGTTTTTAGAACTCTTTAGTGCAGCCATTCCCAAACTTTTTCAGTGAGACCCCCCCTTGGGTAAATGATAATATTTTGGGGGACCCCCTACACACCTAGCTTGGTAGAATGAATTGTAGTCAATACATATTTGCAGAAACATGGCATTTCTGTCTAAAAATAATGATGCAACTATAGTTCAACTAGTTTTATTGTATTGAACATACAAAACAAGTGCAATTGATATGGCAAATGATACCCTGCCACAGTGAAATAATGAATTGGAAAACTATTAACATTATGTACTTCTGTTTAAATTCACATTTTATGTGTGATATGAATTAGAAAAGCATTATATCCTATGACAAAATGGGGATGGGTATGTTTGTGTTGCTGCCATTTCTAAATTCAGTCCATGTCTGGTTTCCAGCACATTTATATTCTATCCTTCCCACTTAAGAAGTTGGGGTGGAAAACATCATCTACCAGTCAGTACCATTGTTTGAACTAAGGAGATCTGCTAGGTTTCTTCATATTTGATGTGTTGTGTTTCTTCTTTGTCTTGTCCCTGGAAGCTAGCAGCCTGGATGTCAGTTTTGGGGATTTTTATGGTCATTGAGAATGCCCAATGTTGAAACGGACTGGTATCAAATGGCCACAAAAAATGCCAGATGCTGAAAATAAACTGGCATCATGACTTGGCTTGTTAACTGTATTAATACTGTATTTGCTTGAATGCAAAAAGATGTAAATTTTAACTACCATGTTAAACATGTACCATTTCCCCCTGGAGGAATGACATTCACCAAACTGTTTATTTCTGTTGTCAAGGTCATTGCATTTATGAAACAGCCCTGCTTGCTGGTAGAGATGTTTTATGGATTTTGGGTTTGAGTCAGAACTGTTTGAGGTTTATTTTAGTGTTGAAAAATCATCCATGATTACGAGCGTGAGAGAGGATTTAAATATGACTTGGTGGCTTTTTCTGATTCTGCAGGATCTTTGCAGCTCTTCTAGTTTTAACATTATTTCCAAAATATGATAACTTAAAGTGTCCTTTTGTATGTGACCTGTACTATATGACTTCATTTAATATTGTACATATGATTTACTTTGTTTCATGTAGTGTTATATATCTAGATTAATTTTGTACAAATTGTCTCTCTGTACAGAATAAAACATCAATAGCAAGTGAAAGAAGTCAATCTGGCACATACCTTCTTATTTTCCCTTTTGGCTGTACTTTCTGCAATATTAGGAAATGTTCTGCTATATATATCTGTTACGTCCATTTTTTTTCTATTAAAATCTGCAAAGTTTCCTCCCTCTAAATAACAGAGAAATGTTCATACCCATTGTGTGCTCCTATCACTGTCTTTAGTGGTGTACAACTATATAGAATGAATAAAGAGATCATTTGAATTTATATTTTCAACCATGCATCCATTTTGGCTTTACTTGACCTAAACGGCACACATCCTAAATGCCTCTTCGGAAACACATTTACAGTCGGTTTGCTGTAACAAGAGGAAAGACAAACAGCCTTTTAAAGAACCCACCTCTTCAGAGGCTAGTGTTAGCAATTAGGGTATTGCATGAAAAATACAGAAAGCCATGATCAAAATCATCTAACACTTGGATTATATGCATTTTGCTAATTTGGTTTAATTTGACGATAATGGTGCTGTCTGCAACAAGTAGCAACTCTGGCAATGAACAGACTTGAACAGAAGAGGGCACCAGATAACTAGGAATAGGAATTCAACAGTATTACATCATACACAAAATTAACATCTGCAACTCACTTGTTACTTGCAGATCTGGGTGTATCGTTATTTATCTCCCATTAATTATCCAGTCCTTTCAAAACTAGAGGTATGATTGCATTCATAGATGAAATTTAGCAATAAACAGCCTAACTAGTAGAATGGTCCCTATTGTCAACCTATAGCTGATTTCCTACACAAATGTAGGAAATTGCAGCGAAAAACATCAGTGTAGTTTTTTTTTCCCCTCACTGGCTTTCTTAACAGCCTGAAGCAGAAAATATGTCACTTGAACTTTGAGCTTCAAGTGACATATTACTAATTAGGACAGGTTATTAAGTTAGTGAACATGAACAACTCTTTCTCCGTGCTAGAAACCACAGAACCAAAACTCAAATTAGTGATCAAGCTGAATAACCTGAAGAACCTTTGCAGGGCAAACGTGTCTAATTTTCAAGCATAGGTGGCAGTATTGATTATTCACTAATATAAATTGGACTACAGGAAGACAGCATAATTTGAATACTAAAATCCAGTGGCATTCCTTTAATTAGTTTAAGATATAAGATTTTTTTTTAACGCATGCATCCAAGAACTTGTAGCAGTCATCATCCGCAGTGAGAATATTTTTTTAGGCTTCACTACTTTTTTGTGTATAAAAACAAATAAATGAAAAGTAAACATCAACGTCGGAGTCAAAACAGTTTCAGGCAATTTTCAGCTGAATCTATTTTTCATTTGTAACTAAAGAAATGGCTTAGAAGCAAACTCTAAGACATTAAGTAAAATAAAGCATAGACATAAAGCAGGCAAACTTAAAACGGGAAGAATATTTACATTTTAATCCAATCACAGAGGACAAAATCAAATGCATACAGTGTACATTGCAGCCAATAAAATTGTTTCAATGCTGTGACGTGTGTAACTTTGTTTAGAGTAAGTCTGTTTGAGCCGTTAAGCTAGCTAAACTAACCTTGACTATCAATATTGCAAATATGCTTCTGCAAACATGTCAAAGGAACCAGTCCATATACGAAAATACAGTCAAACGAAACTGAACTTCAACATTAATAATGTTACATCCCTGACGTCCACAACTTCGTTGGAGTCTGGCCCTTCAACCCTAGAACCAGCGCAGCAGCAGCCAGAAGAACCCCATTATACCACCACCCTGTGGTGCAAGCAAGCTATAGTTACTCCACAGAAGTTTAGTGAGAGTCTCTGGTCTATCTACCGCTTCACATACACACATTCACACACACACTTTTTGGCCCCCGCACTTCTTAAATGAATCTGGCGCTTGTGACACTCACCCACTTAGGAAGACCGCTGTTCCATTTAATCATTAATGGAATTCCATTTACTCAAGATGGCTTGATGAAATCTCTGGTTTTATTCATATTAATGCATAACAGAACCATTTCATTATTCTCCTGCATTTACTAGATTACATTTGAAGGAATAACGTGAGTGGGCAAGTACTATACAGAGAGTGACATAATCAGAAGCTTTTCATTACGACACATGCTTCATGGATTACTTCCTGTTCCAGTGGTTATGATGAGGGTTTTTGTAGTAGTATTTCTGTAACAGTTGGCTGTAGTAGCTTATCTCTCAGTGTGGAGTATTAAATATTGATGGTACACAGGTGAAGGTGAAGCCATGAGTCACAAAAGATTGGTAAGCTGCAGGCCAATTGTGTGTTTATTTTCAAAAGGGGATATTAGAGGAACCAGACATTTACTTTTTCGAGTGACATTCTGCAGATTTGGTTTCTTGTCACTGGCTGACACTCCATGGGAACAATCCTGGAATGTACAGTCTGTCCCAATACTTGAAATTCACTACTCATTTGCTTCATGAAAAAAAGGACAATACGAAAGAGAGCTGATAGGATTTAGAAGCTCTTTGAACATTTGTAGTGCTCTTAGTTGTTCAGAAGTGCACAACTGCATATGTCAGGCTAAACTGCATGCAAACTAATGAGTGAATTATATGCTTGATGCATATTTATGATGAGAATGTTTTGGTCTGATGAGTGAAGTAACAGAAGAACCAAGCACAGCTCACATCACCCCACAGTCACAAGTAATAATGAGAATACAAGCAGACCAAGGCAAGGTATACACGCAAACCAGATTGAATGAAGTTTAGACCTGGGTGAAATGATGCCTCCAGCTTGTTAGTCATTGTTAAAAACTTGTCCATCTTTACTTGTCTAGTAAAGATAGCTTTTCTCATTCTGGTACCTTAATGTATGTATGATGACATGTGTTTTGGGAGCCCCTTGACTCTAGTATCATCACTCTGACCTCAGTCTTAAATGATGTAGTGTGACTGCTACTTTGCTGCTATTTTGTTGTCTGTTACTGCCAATAAACAAAACCATTAACTCGCTATTAAGTGCCATTGAATCCATGATTAATTACGTCTAGCTTCTTTGTCATAGCTAATCATTATTAAATAGTGTATAATTTCATTTCTTTATTTTGGGGGACACACAACAATTAACTCACTTATGAAGTAATAGTGCTTGTGAGTTAACTCATTGTTCATCAGGCATGTTTTTAGATGAGCCCATTGATGTCTGCAGTTGTGTACCACCACACTAAGATGTAATGAATCTGTACACCATACTTACAGCCACACACCAATAGACTGCAGAGCTGGGTTGTGTGACAACAATAGAGTGGATCTGTGCAGGAACCTACAGTACCTGCAAGTGGCTCCTACCTGCATTGTGCATGAGAACAGAGGGATCAGGTTCTGTAATTCCTGTCTTGTGGCAAGTCAATTCATATGTCACTGTTGGCTGATTAGCTGCACTAGTTGGCTTGTCTTTTTTGTGGCTTGTCAACTGGGTTTACAGCCCATTTGATCCTAATTAATATGTTTGATTACATTTGTTAGTTAATGCCATTAATTAATGCCAAATCATTATATGCAAAGGTATTACATCACCACCACTAACTATTGGTGACCAAGGTATGACTCATTCATTTGTTAATGGTGAGCTTTGGGAATTACTGATAGTTCATTCATTAATTCATTATGATTCTTGCATTAGTTCATGTATTAATTCATATTTATTTCTGTACCCTTATCTTAAAGTGTTACCCACATTGTTTCCCAGGCACTGTGCAGGAAACTAGTTCCATTCTCAGATACATTGCTAGATAACCCAATATTTAATGTAATCATCTGTCCAAAGTGTGTGTTGCCTTGGAGGCAAGTTTACTCAATAATATCAATTGTCACACAACCAAAAAATTCTATGAGCAGCAATTTAAATAATTCTTAATTGTGAGTACAAAGTGTCTTGGTGATAAGATTATCTTTGGTCCATTGAGTAATTAGAGATGACCTAATCTTTTTTGCTAAAATGATTTTTGGGGGGGGGTTAAAGTTCAAGTAAACATCTCTGTAGCAGACCTACTAGTGTATTATTGCCTATATGGAGTATGACTGTACCATATTTTAAATTCTGTGGAAGTCATGTTGTCATGTTTGGCAAGTTAAATGTATGTATGCATGTGTAAATAAATAAACATAAATATGCCCACTTCCTGTTGTGTGTAATCCTAATCTGTGGTTACTCCACTCTGAGTCCTGGAAAGACTGCACTGGAACAGGATTTGAAGCATTACGCAAAACAACAAGACTAAAAATCCAGACCATGCAGAGGAAAGTGCCTACATGCAGGGATTTTCCGTTGGCATTATATTCAACATAATACCATTAAGCAAAATGAAAGCTAGTGTGACGCTGTATGTTTACCAGATGAAATGTGAATTTTGTTTGTGATTTTTTTAATATTCCTTATGTTCTCTTGCAGCCGAGAGGGGCATCGGAAGTGTAGTGCAGCTGCTAATCTGCTCTAAGTATGTTTTAGTACGCTCTGACCTCAGTAATAATGAATGTCATAGATTATCAAAGCAATTTATCCCCCTCACTATTTCCACACGTTAACTGTGACTCAAAGAAAAAGTCACAGCCAGCCGCTGATAAAAAAATGGCCTCAGATGCCTCCATCCTAAATTATGTTGGACAAGGTGCAATTTCTTGGCATGGTATTTTTCTGTGTCTTTAGATGAATGCAATCAAAATCAGTTGTGTCATCCCACTGAGCCCCTGAATCCACAATGATAAATCATGAAGTATATTATCAGTTGACCTTTCAGCAGTACATTTCTATGACTCTAAAACATTTCACACATTTGCCATAAATGGGTTATTTATTTTATGCGTATACAATATTTACACATATTCTGCAGAAAGTCAAATCGCAGTTTACTACAGAAGCCAATCTGACCAGGTATTTTTGCCACCTGGTATGTTGTACCCACAACAAAACGTAGGGATTAGGGATGGGCGATACCACAAATGTTGGTCTCGATAGGTAATACCAGGGAAGGTATCACCAATACCAATATCAATACCAATACTTTTCAGTATTAAAAACTGTGAATGAACTTTCATGGAGGGCAGGGTTTTTTTGTATAATTTGGAATAGATGCAACAATCCTATTGCAGTTCATTCTACCTGGATATTCTCTGCCTCTCTGAAATGATTCCACCAATGAACTTGGTTGGTTTCACAAGGCCATCTCCCTCCTCCTTTCTGCTTTGTTGGAGTTCTGTGTGTTCTCTGTCGTGATTGGCTGATGTTGGAATACTATGGCAATAACTGATATTGCCACAGTAGCAGACAGCCTTCCTATAATCATCACAGTCAGCGACATTGTCATTGACAGGTGAGAAATATGACCAAATAATACTTGTTTTCTTTCATCCACGGGGTCAGAGGGATGTGGTATATGGTCGTGGCCATGTGTGGGTGTGTCTGTGCCACCACCAGGGAGTGCAGAGTCATTTTATGACTAGATTCAATTTTATTAAAATTTAAATTGATACTTTACAAAAGACAGCTCTGTTTGCTCTGTCATCAAACTTAAGTAAATGTTTGCTTATTTCTTGCAAAGCTGTACTGGGGAGCCCATTTCCCTCACTTGGGCAAAGTTCTGAGGGTTCAAACAGGTGAAATCAGAGCACAGCTTTGCATTTGTGAGAACGTCCTCTGGATACTGTCACAGACAGTATTCTGTGATTTGTGTTTTCACTTTGAAGCCAGTGTAAGGTGATGCTAGAGCCCCATCCTCAGCAAGCTCCCCTGGCATTTTTGTCTTTTTTCTTACCCTTTTCTAAAGGAAGGGCTGTCTGCACCACTAGCTCAGTCATCCTTCTCTTGCAGCTCTTCATTGGCCCATTCCACAAACTGATCAGCCGCTCTCCTAACTCCCTCAAAGTCTTTCTCACACACTTGTGATGTATGCCCCCCTCGTGTCATTCGGGTCTTGCAGTGTGAGTGTGCGTGTGTGTGTGTGTGCGCACGCAAGGCACAGGCAGCGCAGATCGACGGAAGAAATGCTTGGCAACGCCAGCAGCCCGTGCAGGCAGGCAATCAAAATGATGATCAAGTCACACAGATTTCTCAACCTGGGCTGCAGTCACAGGTTTGCAGCATATCCTAATATGGTCTATTTCCTGTGTCTGAGTCTGCTTCTTCGGTTATAGTCCTAACATATCTACACTGACCATGTCTGTAGGCCTATTATCAGTTACAGTATATTTGGATATCTGCCACTGTGACAATGTCAGTACAGATAGCCAATTTTCATCATCCGCAACTTTATCAGGGTGTCAATATGGAATTTAAATGTTAACTTCTGATCAATCATTGGGGGGCACCTTTGGATGAATGTGAAAGCTCTGATTGGACATCACCCACTTTTACGCACTGATATCGATTGGTGAAGTAGTTCTCAAACCATCTGCAACCATCCAGCACATGTAAATGAGCTTGATAAAGCTAAGATAAAGAGCGTTATGTAAGAAGGAAGGCAATCATGATGAGATAACAAAAAAAATTCATAATGCTGGCATGCTCCTTTAACCATTTAAGGAATTTCACTTTACACCAGTCAAATTCCTTGTACATGAATGTATTTGAGAAATAAAAGGTGATACTGATATTGAGTTTTACTGATCCAGGTCAGGAACCAGCCTCCTCTCTCAAATCCTGTAGCATCTCCTGGGTGGTGTATTATAGTGCATTATTGCCAAGCTGTCCTCACCTGCCCTACATGACTCACGGGTGGCTCATAGCCAAGACTGACAGACTGTGGGAAGGGAAACCTGCCACAGTCTGAAACATCACACAACAAATAACAACCATTGCCAGCTCATATAAAACTGTTACATCCCTTTGCTATTGTCAATAGACCTGTCTCCTGTGGGTGTCTTTCTTGGAAAATATACAGCAAATACAGGCCCTGATGCAAAAATGGAATGCCCTCAATACTTTTCTGAAAACGGTACAAAGTTTGATCAAGAGGACAAGTCTCGAGCCAGGACCAGACCAAACAATACTGAACATAAGTTTTTTAAATGCAAATTCCCCCATTCATCATAAGTTCATCTCATTTGAGTAAGTACACAGTTACTGTCCTCACCATGAGGAAATAAGTTACTGGGTCAGAGCTGTTGTTCTGGCAGTGATTGCATGGTTATGGTATCATGGCATCCAATTACACAATACACAGATTAATTTATCAGAATTTTCCTTCACAATCAAGGAGATTTGGGCAGGTGTCCATAAATGGATCACCTCTGATCAACTCAATTTGTTTCTCCAACACTTCTCACTGCTCCCCAAGTGTTGACACAAAGACTTGGCTGAAGTATTTAAATAAAATAAGGCAACTCTTTCTGAAAGGGCAAGGGATTTTAATCATAATGCATCTGAACTTTATTTTGGCTCTAACTTGGTTGTAATTAATTCTCCCAGGAAAACTTTGGGCTATGGTTCATTGCATATTTACTTTTTCTGATTTGAAATGATAATAAAAACAACTTCTTAACTGTGACACATTTTACCAACAAGATCCTTCTGAGGCTTAGGGAAACATTTTATTATACATTTTTTAATTTACACCAACTCAATTAGGACAGCAATAAATCGTCCTGACCACTTGGACAGAAAATTCAACCTCATTACTCCAAATAATTCTCAAACCATTTTTTGAAATTTGTCATACATGGATGATATAGAAAATAATTTTCCTCCACATTTTCCAGTCTTTATTACTTGGAAGAGCATGCTGAAATGATTTAGCAAAGTCTACACTGCCGAGCTCTGTGTGGCTTGGTTATTAAGTAATTAAATAAGTATCAAGATTATATCTGGAGTCTCCTGCACTGTAGTTTCTGCCATGCATCATGAAAGTAGTACAAGCGTCAGACTTTTATTGGCAGTGCAGCTCATCAGGCCTGTGCACCCAAGATTGCATTTGTGAAATGCAAACTGCCAAATAGGTGTATTTGGCTTCTGTGTATCTTCTGGCATCAAGGGCCACTCACACCCCCACAAATTTTCTTCACCTTCTGTTTATTTCAATGGAACAGCATGCAACCTGAATTTTGCTTCCGGTTGCAAAGCTACTTTGCTCCGTTCATGTGGTGCAGAGTTCAAATTTTGACCTGCAAATTCTTATGACTCACCCATGCTAAACCAATACAAAAGGAATGGGTGGTATGACCCCTTTCTTCCATAGAGGAAGTTCTCATTTTAGCGGTGTTTGGTTATCACAGTATTTTATCAGCATGATAGCCAGAGTTATCTTTTGGTTGTGATTCAAGTCCAACAGGCTAGCTGGCAATGAACGCAAGTCAATGATATCCTTTCTGGCCAGTCTGCCCCAAAAGTCCACCATTAGCACTACGCAGAAGGAAAATCATTATTGGGTTTGCCACAGCACACAAATAGATTTTGCTCGGCCATCCTGGTGTGACCGGGTCCTCAGCAATAGTCACAGCACTCAGCGTCCACCAATCATCATGCACTCTGTTGCAAGAAACTATCAAAGACAATTAAATTGCCTTTGTTGACACTCAAACAGCCATCATACAAACGTACAATATTAGACATGCTCTCTCTTGTTATCCTTTATAGCTTTTGTGTGCGTAATATTTTCAGTCAAAACAATCAAGTCATCCAGCTTGTGCATCTGGCTTTTGGATTTAGGGTGTCTAGCTTAAATTGACATGACACAAAGAACCTATCATGTGAATAACTGTCCATACCGTCCAGCCACTTCTATCAGACCACACCCACAGCAAAAACCATACAGTAAGAACTGGAGGTGGCCTTTCCCCATGGAGTGAGGGAAATGAATACAGTCAGTTAATGAAGCACGACATTACCATCACCTGAAAAGGCTCCATGAGACTGAATTTTCCAAAAGAGGCAGTGGAGGTTTTTAGGTTGAAGTCCTAACTTGAGCCTACAGGGGGAGGTGTTGCTCTGCTAGAAGTGGGCAGTTAGTGAGGGATGGAGGGAAGAAGAGGGATGGAGGAGAGGGCAGCTGAGGTGAGCGGCAGGGTGGCAGCCACAGCCTAAAGCCTCACCACAACCCCAGCGGAGTAATCTAATCAGCTCTTTCAGAGACTCAGTCCTGGCAAGCTCTGTGCCTCTCACTTCTCTGAAAATGGAGAAGAGCTCATTCCTCATTTTGAAGTGACATGCCCTATCTCATTATCTTAAAATCAGGTATGTAGAGGTTTGAAAACTGAGAAACACTGCACTGTTGTTTCACTGCAGGGAACCATGGTGTAGTGTGTTTGGGTTGTTTGTGTTCTTTTCTTGTAGGTGAGATTTTTGTGCAAGTGATTCACGTTGGTTGTGAGAATGCCATAAAACACTTTTAACTACATGAGATGGTCATTGTTCTGCTGTATTATCATGAAACATTTCTCTGCTCCTTCTAAACCACCTAGATTGTAGATCAGTGTATAGTAGTTATTAGCTATGCTATTCAAAGTATTTGAACGATCAGGGACCAACGCATAAGACGTTGGTTGCAAGAAGATTATGATCTGTGAAGACCTTAATAGGCTTAACACTTGATCCAAGGTAAACCTCAAAATGTTGTAGGGTGAACAACATTGCAAGAGCTTCCTTCTCAATGGTGGGATACTTAAGTTGCTGTTTGTTAAACTTGCGTAAAAAGTAACTCACAGGATGACAGATTCCCCGGTCGTCCTCTTGCAGAAGAACAGCCCCAGCCGCACTAGCATCAACTTCAAGCTTGAAAGGCAAGGAGAAATCTGGGGCAGACAGGACACGAGTGCAACACAGTATACCTTTAAGGCTCTCAAAAGACTGTTGGCACTTGCCAAACAAAAGGCTTTGAGGGACTGGTTAAAGCAGTCAGTGGGGCTGCTACAGAGGAAAAGTATTTGTAGAAAAGGCAATAGTACCCAGTCATCTCAAGGAAACGGCGCAGCTCTCCTGGTAGTTGGTACGGGAAACGCAGCAATGGCCGTGATCTTTGCATCCACAGGACACACCTGTTCCCGACCAACCTGCTGACCAAGATAGACAGTACCTTTCCCAAACTCACATTTGGCAAGATTGGGTGTTAGGGATGCAGTTGACAGGTGTTTGAAAACTTCTCTTAATGTAGTCATGCAAGTAGCCGAGTCATCAGAATACACAGTGATGTTATCTAGATATGCTCTGCATACTACTAATACTTTATTTACTAGCCTCTGAAAAGTAGCAGGAGCATTACACATACCAAAGGGCATGACGGTGTACTGGAGGAAACTGTCAAGCGGTCACAAAAGCTGAAATTTCAGAAGAACGTGGGGTTAAAGGAACTTGCCAATATCCCTTTAACATGTCAAGTTTACTGACATGTTGCAGGACCAATTTCATCAATGCAGTAGTCAATAAGAGGTAATGGATATACATCTGGGACAGTTACAGCATTTACCTTGCGGAAGTCAGTACAGAACCTTGGACTTCCATCAGACTTTGTATCTAGGAGACAAGGGGAACTCTACGGACTAGAACTTGGCACTGCAAATCCATTTTGCACAAGATAGTCAACCTCTTTCTTCACAACTTCCCTCTTAACTGGATTAACCTGATAGGCATGCTGCTTGATTCATCTAGGGTTAGTCAGGACAATGTCATGAGTTATGACAGAAGTTTGGGAGGGAATGTCATTAAACAGACAAAGGAAGTCACATGAGTTTCTTAACATCATCACCCTGGTCCTCAGGGAGATGAGACAAGTAATGGGGCAAATTGGACAATACCTCAGTATTACTCAGCCTGGCCTCCTATGGTGTAGCATTACGCATCACTAACTCATCATTATCATCATCAGGAGAGCTCACCGTTGCAAGGGAAGCCATAGCTGAGACAGCAGTTTTCACATTGTGGGCTGTGGATGACCCGTTTCGATCTTCTTGGGAGCGATACAGCTTCATCATGTTGACATGATACACTCTGGTCTGTCGCCTGCGGTCAGGAGTTTGGATGATGTAGTTGGTTTCACTGAGTTTCTTCTCTACAACATAAGGACCAGACAATTTAGGAGAGAGGGTAGAACCAGGTATAGGCAAAAGAATCAAAAAATTTTCACCTGGCCGAAACAAGTAGGCGACTGCTCCCTGGTCATAGCGTTGCTTCATCTTCACCTGGGAAGAGGTCAGGGCATCTCTAGCCAAAGAGCAGGCTAGCTTGGCGACATACTCCAGAATACTTTTGACCCTTTTCTCTGGAATGACCAGATGCTCTTTAAAGGACCCCTAACCTCATGTCCAAACACTAGTTCAGCGGGATTGAAACCGAGCAACTCTTGTACAGCTTCGCGGGTGGCAAACAAAACAAGTGGAACGCTGTCATCCCAATCCTTCTGTGATTCATGGCAGTGTTTGCGTAACATGGATTTCATGGTCTGATGAAATCTTTCTAGTGCCCCCTGGCTTTCAGGATGGTAGGGACTAGATGTTACATGGTTAATGCCTAATGTTTTAAGTACCTGGGCAAACACCTTAGACTTGAAATTAGTGCCCTGATCAGTTTGAACCACTTTTGTCAGACCAAACATTGAGAAGAATTTTACCAGAGCCCTGGTGATGACCAGAGCTGTGATTTTCTGTAGTGGGATGGCTTCTGGGAACCTAGTGGAAGCACACATAACTGTTAGTAGAAACTGATTCCCAGCTTTAGTCTTTGGAAACGGTCCCACACAATCAACAATCACTCTTTCAAATGGCTCACCCATGACCAGAATGGGGCAGAGGGGAGCAGGGGGAAATCACATGATTTGGTTTGCCAGCAACTTGAGACACATGGCAGGTACGACAATGATGAACATCAGATTTGAGTCCTGGCCAAAAGAAATGTTTGAGGTCTCTGGCATAGGTTTTTGTGATCCCCATGTGTCCTGACCATGGGTGGTCAGGAGCTAAGGACAGCACCTGAGAACGATAGGCCGTAGGCACAACAACCTGGTAAGTCGCACTCCAGTCCACATCCCCTGAGACATCCCTAGTCCAGCGACACATCAACAGGCCATCATCAAGAACATAGGCCATTTTCTTCTTCTTGGCTTATTCCTGGCTAAGAACAGAGGAGTGACATTTTGAAAGGGTGATATCACCTTGTTGTGCTGTGATGAATTCTCCCTGGGTGGCCGGCAGTTTTATAACCTCTCGACTGGAGAGATAACCCAGCGTCAGTAGGTTGGACCTCAGGCTGACTTTTGGACCTAGTCATAACAGCATCAGGAAACTGCACTGTAACCAGAAAAGAGTCAGACAAGTCAAGCCCATATTTCTTTGACTGAGCCCTTGTAACCACACAAGCAGGAAAGATGTCAGGAAGCATTTGGGCTGTGTTATCAGACTCAGTTCAAATCAGGGCTGTCTAGTACCTCAGGGACTGGCATAACCTTTCCCCCAGCTAGGTTATTACCCAGAATGAAAGCGACACCTTTAATAGGCAAAGCAGGGTGAACAGCAATTTTAAAGAATCCACTGAGCAGGGAAGACTGAACATGAACATTGTGCAAAGGGGCAGGTACAAAACCCATTCCAACACCTTGAACAACTGCACTTGAGTGACAGTCTCCAATAATAGACTGGGAGCCTCCTATGTCTCTCAGCATCTTTACTGGCTGCTGATCTTTAGGATCCCCTGTTAGCGAAACAAAGCCCTCTGAAATGAAGGGTTTGAAACAGGGATCAGCTTCATTGTCTGCATTTTGTGACATTTCAGTACCTGGTAGTGACACACTCTTATTCAGACCCATGCCTTTTGGCCGTGGGAAGCTAGACGGAACCTGTTGTTTATTGCTTCAGCAATAATGTGACCCTTCTTATGACAGTAGAAGCATTCACGATCACAAGGTGACGGTGGTCCCTTAGCCTTTTCAAAAGGAGGGTAGCCAGGATCAGGTCTCACGGGGTGCAATACTGAAACTCTGTCTGGGCGGAAGGAAGGAACAAACACATTTTTATGAGTTAGAACAAACTCATCAGCCAAGACAGCTGCTTTAGACTGTGAGGTCACCTTTTGTTCATTTAAGAATATCACCATTTTCTCTGGTAAAACACACTTAATCTTCTAAAAGCACTAACTGACAAAAGGATTCAAAACTATCCTTGACCCCTTTAGAACTCTTTATTTATCTTTTTCTAGTGCAAACTCAAGGTTTGCCCACCGGACTTTTTATGGTTCCTGAATTTTTGCCTGTAGGCCTCTGGCACAAGCTCATAGGCATGCAAAATTGACTCTTTAAGCACATTATATTGCAAGCTTTCTTCTACATAGGCCACATATCCCAAGGCCAGTTTAGTGCGGTAGCAATTCTTTCAATTGCATTGAAGTAGGAGTCAACCTCTGACTCCTGAAATGTTGGCACCAAGGCAATATTTTTGCTGACATTTAAAACTTTGTAAAGGATTGTCTGTGACGGTGCAGATTTCTCAGATGGTGGTAATGTCTGCCCTGTAGAGATTCTCATGGCCTCTACTTCAAGCTGCCGTAATGTGACTTCTTTTTCAGCCTCTATCTCTAGCCTGTGAACCTGTAGTTGGAGGGCATAATCTGCTCTACGCACCATCTCCCTTTCCTGTGCCTCTAGCTGAAGCAGGCTAGGCATCCACACTGGATCCACGGAACTCTGGGGAGAAAGGCTCAAAATGAGGCAAAGTTGCAGGAGGAGCCTCACGTTCAACCATGTCCCCCGGGGGTGTAGCCAGTGTGGCCTGTTCCTCCTGGTCATCTAGAATGGAGGAAGCACCTGGTCCAGCAAAACGAACATCGTCAAGAAAAGTCTCAGCCTTAGACTGGGCAGGGTTAATAGGGACAACTTCCCGTCACATACCTTTTTCTACTATTCCTGACGAGTGTGGCGGACTGGGGGGAGGGAGTGGGGAAGGCTAGCGGCTGCGGCCAATTAAGGCTGATTGCAGCCGAGCCTTTTTAACCTGTGTGTGACTGTGTGCGAGAGAGCGTCAGTGTGAGAGGCTGACGGAGTGAGTGCAAGAGTCCGGCAGGCCATCGG
>OOFE01050988.1:6788-18344 GCA_900323365.1 Monocentris japonica | reverse complement strand
TTTCTGGGTCCATTTAGTTTTTTGGTGCATTTTTCTTATTACTGTGGATAGGTGGCCAAATGTAGACAATGTTGAGATGTTTCCCGCACAGCTACAATGGAGTTTAGTAGTAGAGAAATGTTCAATGATCTAAAACATCAATGGGAAATGTCAGGTTTTGATGTCAGTCCCTGACAAGTTCTCCACAGAGAGCAGCCTCAGTAGTCCACAATGCAATGCAGTCACAAGACATGTCATGTTTTGAGTAAGGGGTGCAGCATTTTTTCTCAATTGGAAAAAAACTTGTTGTCTTACCGTTACTATTGCTATCACTGTCACAATTGTTATTACTTTTTCCATCTACATGTCAAACCAAAGGCTGGATACAACAAGTCCAAGTGAGTTCTCTGGGGGTTGTCAAAAGGATTTCTGGGAAATGTAGGACATCACTAACTAAAGCAGAAGTAGACAAGGCAGGTTGAATGAAAGTGAATACAATAAAAAGGTACATTACAACACTTAACACATTAAATTCATTGAACATCACAGATTGATGATATGTAACAGTGTGGATGTACCATGGGAAAAAAGGAGGGGTCTGTTCAAACTTGTAATGCGTGGTGACACAGGCTGAATCTACACCGATCAGCCATAACATTAAAACCACTGACAGGTGAAGTGAATAACATTGATTATCTCGTTACAATGGCACCTGCCAAGGGGTGGAATATATTGGGAAACAAGTGAACAGTCAGTTCTTGAAGTTGATGTGTTGAAAGCAGGAAAAATAGGCAAGCGTAAGGATCTGAGCGACTTTGACAAAGGCCAAATTGTGATGGCTAGACGACTGGGTCAGAGCATCTCCAAAACAGCGTCTTACCCACACATTCATGACCCTGATCAATAGTCCATCACTGAAAGATCAGTGGCAGGAGGTTGATCGGGGCGTTTGAAGAATCTAACTCTCAAGAGCAAGATACACTTTTTCCATAGTAGCACTGTTTAAATTCTGGATGCAGTCTGTAGCCTGTTCTCTCTATTACTACTGTATCCTTATCTACTCCATTGTTTGACTTTAACCATAATCTCAGCACTTTGTTTGCTTTTTGTCACCAACTTTTTTTTTATTGTGTTTGGATATTTTAAAATGGAGGAGCAGAAGCAATCAGGACTGTGATTGTCAAGATGTGGCAAAAACGGCAAATGTCACACCTCAATTTCTGCTGTTTCAAAAGCAATTTTACTGGTTGATTTGTATGCCCACTGCCTTGCAAAGTCCAATTTAGGGGCATTTACACTGAACCACATAGAATTCATGAACTCCCTGAAATAATTTGCACTCAAAACAAACACTTCTTAGGGTGTCCTGGTGACTTAAGAGGGCTAAAGCACCTGAGTTTGTGCAGGCCACAAAAATCAATAGTAAATGGGATAAACTTAACCCTGAGACGCCAGCTGTTGAGCCACACAACACTTGTGTGTGGGTGTTATGCCCGCCCTAGGGGAAACCTGAGCATAGCATAAAATGACTCCCCTCTTTACCCACTCCCAAAGATGACCAGAGCCACAGCAGATACAGTCCGAAACAGGATTGGGGGGGGGGAGCGCACGCCCAAAAAAAATAAGCAAAACAATCTGTGATATTAACAACTAACTTACGTACCTTCACAAAAAGAAAGCAAAAGAAAATACAGGCATCTTACCTACCTCCCTAACAGCAATATGTATAACAGAAATCAGTACATTCACACTAAAATCGACGATCACTCGGCAGCACAGCACGGTCTGGTTGGGAGTCAGGAAAGAGACGGGGGCCACCTGGCATTGGCAGGTGCCATTTTAAAGTAGGCGCCATCAGTCTCCAGTCCTACCTCCAGCCACCACCTGCAACTCAACATACTGAGAAACATACAGAACAGGGTGAACAGCACCACCCTCAGGCAGGGAGGGAAAAAAACACAAAATAAATAACAATCACACTCAAATACAAATACACATTATGACTCAGGGTCATAACAGTGGGTCATGGGTGAGTCAGCCAGCTGAGACAAAAGAGAGGGGGGGAGTAAAGGATAAAAAAGAGTGGGGGATTAGCTTTGAGTAGGGCAAGTGCCACATGTGACATGGGGTGGCAGGTTGGCCTAGCGGTTAGAGAGACCGACCCATCACCGGAGGGTCGCTGGCTCAATCCCCAGCACCATCTGGAGGGTGCATTCCAGCTGTGAGCTGGTCATTGAAAAAATGACTGGTGTCACAGCTGATATGTTGTGTGTGTATATCTAGTCAGGGGTGTGCAAAGAAAAGAATTCACTGTATGTATGTGTAAGTGCCAAATAAAGTTGATTTGATTAAAATTCACCTTGGCGCGCAGACAATGGGATTAAATGGTGCTAGACTTTCATGAGCAGGCACCTCACAATACTATTTTGGGTTAGCAGCACCCCTGGCTGGCGCAGAGCCCCCTCTGTACATCTCAGACTTGTGATTAAACATTGGAAATTCAGCTGTCATATTTTGTCTCCACCAAATCAGACCGCAGCACTGGCACCAGGATATTGTTACAGTTTGGGAAACGTATGTTTTATCCATTGATATTTAGGAAAGCAGGGATATTGTAGATACATTTGGAATCCTCTTCAGAACATTTTCATGGTTAAAAATGTTATGGGACTGAGATGTGAAAAGCGTATGATGGTGTGCCTAGAGTTGGTCTTGGTGTTGCAACCTCAGCCTCTGGAAACACCCACACAGACCAGCGTTCAAACCATTTATCCAGATTTCCAGTATTGTCTTGACTCCTCTGGGTCCATCTCAATCTTCTCCTTTGCCCATATAATGAATCAAAGTATTTGCTAGGGGCAAAACAATTAAACCAACCTACATCTCAAACATTTATCTTTTACATTGTCTATCCCAAAAGGATTATTTTGCACTTTTGCATAAGCCTAAACCCCTAATTTGCTGTCTCGTTAGAGGTTTGTGCTGACCCTGTTGCTCTTCCTCTCTCTCCTCCCCCACCATCTCCTTTGTGTAGTTTTTCTCCCACTGCATGTAAGGTTAACACAGACCCTGGTAGCTTGATGTAAAATTTAAAACATTCCCATCAATAATCCCACATTTTTGTTCGGAATAATTTGAAGATCCATTTTGCTCTCAACTTTTGGTTATGATCTGGTTGAAAAACACTGCTGAATATGATATGTTGATTGTCTTCCATGCCTGTTTGTGCTGTGTATCTCTAATTGAAGTAGAATTCCTCAATACATAAATGAAGTAATTAAAAGTTAAGTAAAAGATGTATAGAGTTTACTAATCACTCACTGCAAACGGATGCATGTCACTGTTAAAAATCCATGAAAAAAACATTGATTCACTTTCAGTCAGCTCAATTTTCAAATGCCTGTCAGTGATTAAGAGACGTGTGAAGGTAAATGCATTCTCATTCACACTAATTCATTAATTGCCACATCTTGGTGTAATTGTGTGCTGAAATTGATTTTTTGAATCCATTCGTTCTCAAGAAGCAATAGTGGAAACTTACAGGGAATATAAATCAAGCAGGCTGCTGGGTAATGGTATGAGCTTCATGTTAAGCATTTTAAACATTAGATTCTATTTTAGTTATTTTAGTTATACGATACAAAATGATTTTGTATCCTGACTAATAGTTTGACCCGAACAGGTCAAACTATTAGCAGCTAATGACTTGGTGAGACACAAATTAAACACTGAGACCTTGTAGCATGCTGAAAGAGAATCAATAGCTCTTAATGAATTTCAGTGACAATCAGGTTGGTGTGGCGAGCAGCAATTTACAGAAGCTGTTGTGCAACAGTAGTTGTGCAACAATCATATTTACAACCAACCACCAACCACTCTCCCTCTCCCTCACTTGTCTGTTCTTCCATGCATTTCTCTGACAGGAGATCGTCCTTGTGGTGTTCTTTGGTGTGGAATATTTTGTTCGCCTCTGGTCAGCAGGTTGCCGTAGTAAATATGTTGGCATCTGGGGCAGACTACGCTTTGCCATCAAGCTAATATCTATTATAGGTCGGTACATACACACACACACCCATACACACATCTGCAATAATGAGAATATGTTGCACAGGCACCGTATGCAAGAACACACAAATATGTGCATCACCCAATCCACACACACACACACACACACACACACACAACATTTAATATTTGTAATTTCTTTATATTATATGCTGAGTTATGATATATTTCCAGACCCCACATATAGGACAACACTTGCTTTAGGTCTGTCTCATTTTACTGTGTCTGCATCTGAATACTGTTGTAAAGTGTGTGTAAAGCCATTCTGTCTCTGTCAATACAGACCTGATTGTAGTTGTTGCCTCAATTATTGTGCTGTCAGTGGGCTCCAAAGGCCAGGTATTTGCCACTTCTGCTGTTAGGTAAGGCACAATGTGTGTGTGTGTGTGTGTGTGTGTGTGTGCACAGTATGTGCCCATTTGTGTGTGTATAGAACTACATACATTTGGTATACATATACAGTCAGTTTTTAAATAATGCATGATTTTGCAGAGGAATTCGCTTCCTGCAGATCCTGCGTATGCTCCATGTGGATCGGCAGGGGGGGACATGGCGTCTCTTGGGCTCTGTTGTCTTCATCCATCGGCAGGTATAGCACATTTTGGGGTTCAGTAACACCATGAAGTTTGATTATTATTAGTAAGTTGGAGGGGATATGTCCCTTACATAACCGCACACCACATGGGTTATTAGCCTGCTTATATCATGGCCATATGCTAGAGATAAAAATTTGCACTATAAATTTGTCTTTTACAGATAATCCCTCTGCATCTGTCAACCTTCTTGGCAATTGCTTGGCAATCCTCCTATTGCTGCCAGCTGATGCTAGCATGTTTGCTTGCTTAAACACCTCATGGATATCTTAAACTGAATAAATACTGCGTTTTTTAGCACCAAACTACTTTGATAATTGTGTTTGTTTTACTGAACAGCAGACATAACCAGTGATATAACATTAGCGTCAAGCCTGTAGTTGGTCCAAGTAGCAGCATGCCATCAAAAATGAGTGAATTATGGTCTCTTTTGAACTATTCAGTTATTGAATTGACAGTGAAATAGAAAACCAGCAACATAACTAGCATCAAATCTATCAAATCTATGTGATATATCAGAATTTCTATAATTAAAACCAAAGTAATTGACTCACTAATAATGAGCATTTACTAGCATTAGATTTGCATTAGTGTGTGGTAGGTCTTGCCACTGCTGTAACATTACCCTGCCCCAGCTGAGACTGGGCTTCACAGACTCTGTCTTTCCTGGGTCCTGTTTGGAATAATCTGCTGCTGCTACTCTGAACAATCTGAAGGGTGACAGTTGGCTGAGACACATATAATAATTTCAGTTATCAGGAATTTAGTGCTTTCAGTTTACAGTCCAATTTAGTGCAGAGAGCGCTCTAGCACTCTGAGTGCATTCTAAATCACATACTAGTTAAGTACAAAGTCAAAATTCACTTAAAGAGCACTCAAAAGACAGTCCATTAACATTCGAGCAGGATCAAATCAATCTCATTGAATCTGCCTCAAGATGCTTCATAGTTATTTTAAATATATCAAGACAGATCAGCTCTTTCAGTTTTAAATACATTTGCAGTGATTTAATGGTCATCTGAATTTAATCAACACCTCTCCAGTGAATCAAAATTGAGTATTCACCCAGGCTATATGGTATAAACATTGTTCATGTAGCCTTTGCTGGCTTTGTAGTTACTTAATACTTTTTACTTTTTAGCTGCATGTATAGTAGCAGATTGAATCTAGTTTAACTTGGACTGCTACTTCCAACTTATTTATCTTTCTAGCCACTTAAACAGGCTCAAATCCAACCATATACGATAAACCAAGTACTCCTGGTGAAAATTAATTTGAACTATTATTGGCGATGTCTGGGATTGTCTGTTTAAATTCTACTTTTAGGACATAGCGACTTACATGTTGTGATCTTATATCAGAGATGAATTTGATTAAAATGCATACAATCTAAGTAAAGCTCCTCATGTTGTTTAATTCTGTTTGAATATGTCATGCATTTTTACATATGTATTTCAGGAGCTGATCACTACGTTATACATTGGCTTTTTGGGCCTGATCTTCTCCTCGTACTTTGTCTACCTGGCAGAGAAAGATGCCGTGGACAGCAGCGGCTCTACCGAGTTTGGCAGCTACGCTGATGCCCTGTGGTGGGGAGTGGTAAGAATGTGTGTGTGTGTGTTCCCATAATGGGTGTGAATGCAAAGACTCTGTCAGTGAAAAGTGTACCTTGTTGGTATGACAATATATCAAGCCAATATTGGCCTTTTATTAAAAAAACGTATATTGGCCAGTCAGTATCGTCCACCTCTCATGTAATCGATATGATGCATAATTGATAAAATTACACTGGTTGTCTATGGGAAGTCCTTAACTCAAATTGATTCTAATGCAAAATATTGATCAGATTCCACATAAATATGTAAGAATATGGTATTATTATTATTCACATTAAAGCTGCTCTAGGCATCTCCACACGTTGGCAGAGGTAACTGTTACCAAATTTCAACCTCAATATCTAGAAATAATTTAAGGTGACGTCAGTAAAATGACATAGCACATACACACAGATATGTGCTGTGTGTTATGATTGCTTTGATTGCTGTGATTACTATGAAGCTTACTCTGGATGGAGCGCTCGCTGCTGTTGAGGAGACCATTTTGTATTTCACACTTAAGTTCCAATTTGTCATTTCCTATGGCCTGTGCATACTCTACACCAGAAGGGCAAATTTCCAAGGTCTCAATTAAGGAGAACTGGCCGGTCTTCAACGCGACTTTCTGATTCAGGCTGATGCGATGTGTGTATTTTTACATACAAATCTTGCAGCATCAATCCAAAAATATCATATTGGCCTTCAAAAGCATGTACTGGTTGAATCCTATTCTCCTGCTTCTATACTGTATACTGCATACATGTGAATTTGACTATGTGGGATTGTATTACATTCCAGTGTGGTTGAATTTTGTTGCATTCATTTCCATTCTTTTTTCAAAGGTGACAGTGACCACCATAGGCTATGGAGACAAAGTGCCACAGACCTGGATCGGCAAGACCATTGCATCCTGTTTCTCAGTCTTTGCCATTTCCTTCTTTGCTCTGCCAGCAGTAAGTGGAAAGAGAAATTACAGGACCAGGGCATCTTTGAGGCTTAGCGGGCTAAAGTGTATACCATGTACTCACAATATTGTGTGTTCAAATCCTGATCATAATCCATCCCTCCCTCATGTTTCTTATCACATCCAACTGTTAACAATCTCATAAACTGATTTGTTATATCACATGTCTGTCTAGCTGATGTCAAGGGGTGCTTGTCCAAATGTTTCCTTAAGCTTAATCTCAAAACTGAGATTATTATCTATAGACAGAATCAGTTGGACTTTTGATCGTTTAACACCATATGTCAAGGATGTATTGCGTACCTAAGAATTCTGGAGTTATTTTGATTCATGTCTCAACTTGCAGCAGCACACTACAAAGCTGGTTCAGACATGTTATTACTAGTGCAGTAATAGTGTAGTAAAACTGTACTAGTATAGTAATAGTGTAGTAAAACTGTACTTCTGACTCAATTGACCATGGGGCAACTACTCTACTGTGCAGAATTATCCTGTCAGGTCATTAACAAAGACCAAATGCACATCATAGGATATGTTACTCTGATTTTTAGCTTTTCTACATTGGATGCCTGTTCATTTTAGAATTTATTTTAAAATGTTCCTGATTATGCTTGGCTAAGTCTGGCCCCAACCTGAAATGCTCAAGCAGGGCCCTCTTGACCCTTGCAAAATCTAGACTTAATGGTGACAGTTCCTTTACTGTCCTTGCCACTACTTTTTGTAATGGCCTGCCTGCTTTGGCTGATGAAACCAGTGTCATCAAGTTCTTCTTAAAAGCATACTTTTGCATAGGCTTTTATATGATTTCTTTATACTTATGTTATTCTCATTGCATGTTTTATCTTCTGTGTTATGTCTGGCATTTATTTCCTTATTGGATATTATTATGCATAACACAGAAAATCATCTTAAAAATCAAAACTGCTGGCTGTGAGAATTGATGAGCAGTAATCCCGCCGTGGTGTTTGCTCTCAGGGAATCTTGGGCTCAGGCTTTGCACTGAAGGTGCAGCAGAAGCAGAGACAGAAACACTTCAACAGACAGATCCCTGCGGCTGCCTGTCTCATCCAGGTGAGACATGCACCACTCCACAAACCCATGAATGACCAGGAATTATTGAAACTAAACCACTGTGCAGTCTAATGAATGAAACGACTTGGAGCCCTGCTCTTGTGTTTGTGACTATCCTTTTGTGTAACCCTTTATTTTTTTATTTGCATGCTACACATATTGCCAAAAAAAATCAGTGTTCTCCAACCAGTACTTTTTTCTGCTGGTCTCACAGACCTCATGGAGATGCTTTGCAGTGGAGAACCCTGATTCTGCCACCTTCAAGATGTTTTTGAGAAAGAGACCCGTCCTCCCCACCTCCTCTGTGTACAGCCCCAAGCCCAAGAAAACGGTTCGCAATCATTTATAATGCTGCCACTGTAACTGTTACTACAAGAGGACAGAGAGTTTGAGCAAATCATTTTAATAAAATAACTAGCATAATAAAGTGCATAAATTCACCACAATTACAATTTGCCAGTTTCTGATTTGATGCTCAAGGAGAGCCTACAAAATGTGTCCTCTATAATGGATGCAATTTAAAATGTAGTGAATTACAATATTGCAGTCAGAACATTGGTAAAAATAAATTACAAACTTCAAAAATGCTCAAAAAAGTACACAATGAAGCTACTCAATTACAGTAACAATAGTAAATGTAATTTGTTACTGCCACCGTTTCTCCTTCAGTTATGAAAAGTTTTTGAAAAGAGAGAGCCACAACTGAGAATTGATGATTTAGGGAGGACAAGATGAATATTTTGATATGGAAATAAAGTGAGTTACACCTACAAGAAAACAAGTTCATGGTTGTTAGGGAAAGAAATTGAGTCTGTGTGAAAAAATAATGGAAAATAGGCAGAAAAAACATGTGTATCGTGCACACAACACAATTTTCTGACTTAAACTTTGATCCTGACCACTTTTAATCTAGTATTGTTTTAGCATATTCATGTTTGAATGTTTGTTTGAAACAATTCATATTGGATAGTATTCTTTTCATTTCATTTTACGTATTTCTTCTTCTTTAAACCTATTTTCTCTTCAGTGTGTTTCCTATTTTATCTCCTCATTATGTATTTTGCTTTTCTTGTTTTTTATGCCTTCCTCAAAAGATTCTGCAAAAGATGATTTAGAAAATATGACTACGTAGGTTAAGTGAGAGATTGTTGAGAAAAAGGTTGTTGAAGATTCATATGTTTCAAAAGACTGAACTGTTTCAGATAAAAATAATCAGAAATGTCAGACTCATAGGTGAAAGAGCTCAAGAAATTAGAGTCTAGATCAAATGATTCAAAATATTTATTGCGATTATGATAAACAAAAGGATTGCAAACCAAATGATTTGTCCTTAACAATTCAAATTTAAGTAACAAATTTGTCATGATGAATATTGTGATATAGAAATAAAGTGAGTTACACAAGAAAACAAGTTCATGGTTGTTAGGGAGAGAAATTGAGTCTGTGTGGAAAAATAATGGAAAATGAGGCAATATGGTGGTGATATGGTGATAATAGTTATGTGGGCTATGATTAACCTGAGTAAATGAATTATTTTTAACCTTGACAAGTCAACCTTGACCTTGAGTCAACCAGTGACCTTCAGGGTTTCCACTACTTGAGTATCATTATCACTCTTGTGTCACGCAACTGTGAAACAAATACCCATGCTGCTCCTTGAGAAAACTTGAGCTGAGATGTTTGCATTTCTTGTACAGGTGAAGATTAGGAGGAAGTTGAAGAGCACCGAGAGGGACAACAGTCCCAGTTCTCCTACAATTCCCAGCATCACTTATGACTCAGTATTTGACAGTGGGAGGGAGCTGAGCTCTGATGTTTACAGCACTGTGGGCACAGGTACAGAAAGGGGACAAACTACACTCACCTCTGACACAATGGGTAGGGTTCCAATCCAGTGGGGTAAACTCCATAATTTTTGTTTGATCATGTTTTTTTTGACAAAACCTGGACCTGTTCCAGTGAAAGTTAATGGGAGTCTTAGTTTGCATACTAAGCTTAATTTTATAGCTGTAATAACTGATCTGAATAAAAACACGTAACCATATCCCTGAGAAAATCTCCCTGAACACTCTCATAGACTACTATTATAAAGTTATATATTTTTAAGAAATGTGTTTGATATACAGTACTGTGCAAAAGTCTTCTGTGAAGTGAAGTTTTGAAATGAAAAGTTTCTAAAAATAATACTATAAAGAGCAGTAACATAAAACATTAATGCAGAAAACAAAAATATAAACATCTAAGACCAAATTTATATTAAATAAAATCTATGGTGCCTAAGACTTTTGCACAGTACTGTATATTTCTGAGAAATTCCAATCAGGATGTAGACCATAGCACACAGACAGCACATAACAAATGTCCAGCAAGTCTTCATCTACCATGGAAGACATCTCCTGTGGGGTCCCTCAGGGCTCAATTCTAGGCCCCATCCTTTTCTCCCTCCACGTTTCCACTTGGCAACATCATTCGAAAACATAATGTCTCTTTCCATTGCTACACAGACAATACTTAGTTGTACCTCCTCATTAAAACTCCATACACATCCAAGAACAGTCTTGAACTTTTTACAACTCAATGACAGAAAATCAGAAATAGTCGTATTTGGCCTCCTACTTTTTGAAATTTAGTTGTAAAGGATCTTCATAGTCTATCCTCCAGCACAAAGCCAATGGCCAGAAACCTAGGAATGATTTTTGACAATGACTTAAGAGAACAGTGCAGTATTGTTTCCTGCAGTTGTTTTTATCATTACACTACTGCTACTGCTACACTACTGCTGACTGAGTGCTCTCGCTCTGCCTTAGTCAAATGTCATTCTCATGTCTCCAGCTCATTCAGAATGCAGCAGCTAGGATTTTAACTGGCACAGGTGATTGTATCTTTGCTGTGAAGGGCACTAGTGGACTGTGGAATTACTTGCCTGAGGAACTTACATTACATTACATTACATTACAGTCATTTAGCAGACGCTTTTATCCAAAGGGACTTACAATAAGTGCATTCAGCGTAGGTAGGCATGAGAACCACTAGTCACCAAAAATCGTAAGTGCATTTCCTTCCTAAACAAGCATCTAAGAGTAGAACCGTGCTAAGGTAAAAGTGCAATAAGTTAGCTACCTACTTTTTATTTAAACAAATAAGTGAAGTAAATAAACAAGAGCTAAGACAAATAAGTGAAGCATATAAGCAAGTGCTAAGACAAGTAAGTGAAACAAACAAGCAAGTGCTAAGAGGAAGGGTCAGGGTAGTGTTTCTTGAAGAGGTGGGTTTTCAGCCTGTGGCGAAG
>OOFE01050987.1:26973-44119 GCA_900323365.1 Monocentris japonica | reverse complement strand
ATTAAATGATATGATATGTTAAAGTATTATACTTGAATCAAACAAACAGACAAGCAGCACTTTCACTCCAACAGCACCATGCATCTTAGCCACAGAGAGCTCCATATTGATTACATCCAGAATGGTGTCAAGCCATTGTGTGCGAATGAGTGTGTGAGGGGGTTTCCAACGGAGTGCCAGCATATTCTTAGCTGTGGTTAGGCCTGCTGACAATACACACCTATCTTAGTAAGGCAACTGAGTATCATTCAAGATCATGACTGTGGGTGAACATGGTAAAGGAGCGGAGAACGTTGCCATCAAAAACATCATCTAAAGCATGTATACCTGTCACTCCATGAGAAAGAGATATTCCCAGTGAGGAGTGAGTGAGCTCTAGGCATAACTTAGAACATTTAAGTGGTGTAGCAGAACAAACCAGGTCTTGCAATTTGTGGGGAAGGGTAAGCCCCTCCTCGACAGGCTTCCAAGAAACTGATGCAGTAGGATCAAACCAGGTTGAGAGTGGATGAAGCACATAAATTGGATGAATCCCATATAAATTTCGAGACTAGTGAGTTTAAGCTAGCCCAATAATTGGTGGGAGGAGGTAAAGGTAACATTGAGGAGAAGTTCATTTGTGACAAAATGTCCATCTTAATAATATAGACACAAGCTTGCAGTGATTTAGGGAGATGAGGCCATCTTTCTACGTCTGCTTCTATGCAACTATAAATGCCTTTAAAGTTCTTTGTGGTGGTGGTGCCTAATTAGGGAAAAACATCAACCCCTAAGTACATACATTTTTTTTATTTTGGGTATATGGTAAGGGTGCGCTGCTGGTTCCAATGTTGCATTTAAAGGAAATAGTGCAGATTCTTTCCAGTTAATTTTGTACATAGTACTGAATTCTCGAAAGGACTCTAAAATGTGTGGAATAGAAGAGGCAGTCTTATCCATACACAACAAAATATTATCTTCATACAATGAAATATGGTGCTTAGTGCCAATAGGTGAAATGAAGGGATATTGTCTGATCTTCTGAGCTAGGGACTCTAGCGAGAAGGCAAACAATAGAGGTGAAAGAGGGGAGCCTTGGCGACAAGGACAGCATAATTTTTCCCATGCTTGAGTAATAATAATGAGGAGCAGATCACAATGTCGTCCAGGTAGGCGGCAGCGAAGGACTGAAATGGCCTCAGAATTTTGTCCATCATCCGCTGGAAGGTAGCTGGGGTGCCATGGACTCCAAAAGGTATAGACCTTCATCCACCCGGGGCATGGGGCATTTAATCTCATAATTTGCGGAAGTTGGGATGACTTAGGAGTCCTAGTGGTCCCATCAGGTGTCGCGACCAGTATGATGGGGCTGGACCAGGCGCTGTGGGACTCCAATGACTCACATCTACAGCATCTTCTGGACCTCTTCCTTCACAGCCTCTCTCCTCACCTCAGGTATGTGGTATGGCCCTGCCTTATGACCCTCCCCAGTGGGGTCACTGTCATGGGCGATCACTTTTATTCTTCCTGGCTTGTCAGCAAACACGTTTTGGAATTTCTTACCCGGTGGCCCATGCCACCGTGAACTTGCAATTGTCTACTGGGATGAGTATTAGGACCTTCTCTCCCACCTGGAACTCTTGCACCTGCGCCCTCCTGTCATGAACCTTAGTCTGGGCTGCCTGTGTCTTCTGCGTGTGCTCTCATATCATGGGCCATACCTGAGTCATTCGCTGGTGCATCTGGTTAACATGCTCGATGACAGATCGGTGTGGACATGGTAGTTTCTCCGATGCCTCCTTGGCTAGGTCCAGAATCCCTCTGGATCGTCGGCTATAAAGCTATAAAGGGGAGAAACCTGTGGAGCTTTGGGGAACTTACCACACTGAGAAGAGAACATATGGGACCAGCTGGTCCCAGTTTTTGGCGTCAAACATGCGTAACATGCTTTTCAAGGTTCAGTTAAAGTGCTCCACCAAGCGATTGGTCTGAGGGTGGTACACTGAAGTCTGTTCATGTGTAACTTGCTACATATTTTTGCCATCAATGTAGACATGGAACATGACCCTTGATCAGTTAAAATTTAATTTGGTATGTCCTGGAGAAGAGGAACAGCAGCTCTCGGGCGATGGCTCGGGTGATGGTTTGTGCACTGGCGGTGGTAGGACAATGTGTTGAACCATGGAGGAGGAACCCACTATGAACCCGGAGGGGAACAGTGTCACACACACAACAGAATGGGCCAGTTCTTTCATGTATTGAAAATACCTCAAATAGTTTTTTACACATTTGGAAAAGCTCACTCATCACCCAGATGTTCAACTCAAATGTTCAAACCCTTTCTGTCTTGTCCGATTTCCATCCCTGCTGATGGGCTTTCTCCAGCAGGGTCCTCTGTTTTGCAGGTTTGGGCTGCTCCAAATATTTCCTAGGCGCATCTACACAATAATGGAGTAGATGTTAGCTGCATACAAACACATGTGTACACAGATGCAGTCAAAATATGTGGGCTCCACCCTGCAGTAAAACTGCACAGTCAGAGCAAAGGCATTGCTAGTAGCCTAGTAGAGTGGACGACCTCAGCTAGCATTAGCTTGATGAAATGATGGTTTGGACCTTTTCATGATGAAACAACAAACAATCTTTGACTTTTTTTAAAACTTTTTTGCTGCTATTCTGTGATGCATTTCAAATCCATACCACACTTCTCCTTGATAGTGTACATACATTCAGTGCTGTCATATGGGGCTACAGGAGCTCCACAAAACCTAAAATTTGGGCCGCAAAAATGTCTTGTTTTTTTTGTGTTTTTTTTTTAATTTATTTACTAACTGAACAGATGATGGTACTGACTAGTCAACTGCCCGGCATTGGTCATTGGTGGCCATATTTGATTCACGTCATACTTGGGGTGAGACACATAATGCAAAAGACAGCAAAGCAGATGTGGACAATGGCTGAGCCAGCTGGCCTTTGGACAAAAAATATGAATATACAACAAAATTATCCTTAAATAAAACCAAAAGATGAGCAGAGCTGAAAGCCAAATTACCCAAGAAGGTCCAAATGAAAGGCTACAGCAACTGGATTGAGCGGTACATGATAGAAGCTAAAACCTACTCACACAAGTGGCTCACCTATTCATAACATTAGGTAATGTTAGCAGTTACCAACTAGCTAGCTTAAACATACTACTACTTTTAATTTGTATGATTTTTTTGTACTTTTATGACTTTTCTTACAATACAACCATAAGTAGTTATAGTAAGTTATAATATTATTTATAATTTGCTGTATCCTATTATTATTTGCTGCAGCAAAGTCACAATTTCCCCATGAGAATCATTAAAGTCTTGTCTTGCCTTGTCATATTCTTAATCACTATGCCATCCTGCCGCCCCAATGCACATGAGACAACATATTTTGATAGCATATGACTGGCATTTTGGTACTGTCTGTTCAGTGAAAATCTAAACAGAACTTTTAATAGCAGGGGCTTGACAGTAGTTGTGTCTTGGGCTCTTATTAAAGTTATCTCAGCAGTTTTTAAGGTGGGCTAATTTACTGAGAGGTACAGGAAAGGTTTAAATAATTTTAAAGGATTGTTCTGAAGCAGTCCTTCTGCCATACCAGTTTGGGCTGCCATCAACACTATCCCAGGTACAAATTGGTCCTGGAAGGTATTATAATGTGCCTGGCTATACTATCCTCTTGCATAAGTATTGTACAGCAACTCTACATTGCAACAGCGGATTTAATATAAAACATAAAATGAACTGTTGATCATATTGAACTATTGATGATGAAATTAGATCATTAGCAGAAACAGTAAAACGATTCAGCAGGGAAATTGAAAAAAATAAAATAAAAGCAATAATCTAGATTATGAACAACTGTGGAGTTATGGAAACATTCTGCCGACAACATGTTAAGTAGACTGTAGAAGTATAGCAAAGAACAACAACATCAACTAGAACATTCTATCATAATGAATAAAAATTAGCAATACAAAAATAGCAAAAACTAAGAGTTGCTGCTGCTAGAGAGGATAATTGTTTGCATTTATTGCTCATCAGCACTGGGAATAATATAATGCAATGGAAATTAGGACGTGAAGTTCATAAGAGAAAGGAAATCATTTTCATTGTCTCTACCAGGTTGGAATGTGGGTAGAGAATTTTTCATTGAAATGACACATTTGGGTTCACTGGGAGGACAGGTAATAGGACAGGCAATAAAGGCTGTCAGTTCAGTGCCTTACTTGTGTCATGTTAGAGAACATAATCTTCAGTTTTCTGAGATCTTGAGGATATTACACAAAGTGGAAATTGGACATCTTTCATAGACTATCAAGAAATGATGTCAAATATTCCAGTTAGCCAACTATTCTACATGAAAAAAAACATGATTTGCATTTTTTAAAAAATCCTTTTGGTTCATTTAATGCAATTGGGCCTATATCTGCGGTCATTTAATATCATTAAGCTTAAACACTGTAAAGGGAGGACTACTATTCTTATCTACACTGCATGGCCAAAAGTATGTGGACACCCCTTCTAATTAGTGGATTCAGCTATTTCAGCCAGACCCATTGCTGACAGGTGTAGAAAATCAAGCACATAGCCATGCAATCCATAGACAAACATTGTCAGTAGAATGGGCCTGTAGCAGGCTGCTACTGTACCGGGGTCCGTGACAGACAGAGACAAGGCAGGAGGGCAGAGTCAACAGGCCAGCAGGCCGTTTTAGTCACAAACAATAAATACGGCCCGATCTTGACGGCCGCTCTCCACGCCGTCTTCCCCCCGCTGGCGCCCTTCCTGCTGTCCCGATGGGCCAGCCACGGAGCACCCAAAGCCGGCCAGTCTGCCAGGCTTTCAGGAACATCCCGCTCCAACCGCGACTGACCGGCTCTTCCAGGCTGCTCCTGGCTGCACCCTCCGTGGACCCTGGTCAGTCGCCGCTGCTGGTCCTGCTGGCTCTTCCACTCCACAGTCTGACCCGACTCCACCAGCCCGCTGTCGAACTCACGCACACCATCAGCGTTGTTATTGGACTTGAGGGCGTTCTCCGGGGTGATGAATCATGCTTCACCATCTGGCAGTCTGACAGACGAATCTGGGTTTGGCGGATGCCAGGAGAGCGCTACCTACCCGAATGCATAGTGCCAACAGTAAAGAATAATGGAATAATAGAATAATGGTCTGGAGCTGTTTTTCATGGTTTGGGTTAGGCCCCTTAGTTCCAGTGAAGGGAAATTTTTGGGGAAGGCCCTTTCCTGTTTTAGCATGACAATGCCCCCGTGCACAAAGTGAGGTCCTTACAGAAATAGTGTGTCATGATTGGTGTTGAATAATTGGACTGGCCTGCACAGAGCCCTGACCTCAATCCTATTGAAAACCTTTGGGATGAATTGAAACGCCGGCTGTGAGCCAACATCGCTCAACATCAGTGCCCGACCTCACTAATTCTCCTGTGGCTGAATGGAAGCAAATCCCTGCAGTTATGTTCCAACATCTAGTGGAAAGCCCAACTCCATTTTAATGCCCATGGTTTTGGAATGAGATGTTCGATGAGCAGGTGTCCACATACTTTTGGCCATGTACTGTATGTCCTACTAGATATGCACATTGGTACAGAAGGTACAGGGACCCTACACGCTTGAAATGGCCTCCTTATAATTAACCAGTCAGTGATAATATATGACCACCAGTGTGGTGGGTCAGTGAGACACAGAAAGTTCACAGGCCCAAACATAATTGTGGCTGTTCTGGAATCAAGGGATGCAGCAATTAATTTCCACCCTACCCTGGCATAAGCAGACATAATGCTGCTCCAGACATGGACACTCAGTTTGACTGAGTTACATTTTAATTATTCCAGGCTTTAATTGTTTCAGCCACCTTTTGGTGTCTTTAATTTTATACATGTGCGTGTTATTGCACCATTAATACAAAATCAGTCCTAATTAAAACATGATTGGTAGCCAGCAGCTTAACAGACAGGCACGTGACGTTTCTAGAATTACAATTTATTAGAAAAGTGATTTGCTCAAGGAGGTAATTGTTCTACTGTCCCATGTATTAAGTTTATTTTCATTATCTCTGCTCAGTATGTATCTCCTAATTTATATTCACACAGCACATTCATGGTTGGATGGGTAAGGAGGGGCTTCAACCAAATCAGTGCCAACCAAAACTGCCTCACTCTGTGTTGCAGTACTTATTCGTATGCGGACAAAGTACAGATGCTCTACAGTCCCATGGTTAGGTTAGCTGTCAGTCTAGTTACAACTAAAATATTTGTGGCAAAAATAATTTTTGTCATGCATAGATTAGCCATTGCAGTTGCAAAGCTTAACACATTAGTGAGACTGTAACACTGGGTGAGTGTGCATCACTCAGTTCAAGGTGAGAGAGTGCTGTTTGGTATTGGTTAAGCTTCTAATGACTGACTGAATTTGGCTCATGATGCCCACACCTTGCGAAAAAAAAAATTGCATCCTTACACAAGTTTATTCCAGTTCCAAGCAAGTGGAAGCAAATGGTGACCCATTTTTGCGACAGTCATGTAAAACACTACCACTTAGGGACTTGAAGGGTTCATCAGTCATCAAATTTCAAATTCTACTGGCAGCAGCTTTAAAGACAACTGCATTATTCAAAAGATTTAGAAGTGACACTCAGTACTGTGGCCAATGAAAAGTTGTGTGAGGGGAGAGAATCAATGGTTGGCAAGATCCAACTTGTCCGATATAAATACATTGGTTGGTTACACAGTTTTTCGCAGTTTTTTGTGTACATTTAAGCATTTAATATGTGCAAATAGTAGAATGAATCAGTTTCAAAAATCACTATAATTGCCTTGTAATAAAGATGTCACAGACTATTAACTATTATGCTTACAAATAGTAGAATAATAGCTTATAAAGGTTTTCAAGATTTTGTTTTCAAATGTACTATGGCTCAGGATAAAAAAATAATGTTCCTCCTGATGGTGCAAATAAATGTAATGTAGTTAAACATGGAATTGAATTAATTAAACTGGATGAATTTGAAGACAAACCTGCTGAGTGGAGGCTTTCCAGTTTACAAACTGGCCTGATTGGACAGATTTCAGGAATTATTTCAGTGAGGGGAGCCAATCAGGACCAGTTGTCCAGTTGACAAGTCCAGTTGTGATGCGTTTACTGGAGTTGGTCTGAAACTACCTGTAAAAAGTGTAACAAAGTGAGGATTTTTGAAAATACTTTTTGAATTTAACCACTCAAATAAAATAAAAAAAAATTTAACAATGTTTTCATTAAACATCTTTGGTCATCTATGTTTGTAAATATATAAAGAATAATAAAGAATATTGGTGACATGTAGAGTTACAATACAAATGAAAACACTGAACTCAATGAAATACGATTACCCAAACTCTGCATCTGTTGCATGCCCGACTGTCCTGGTAGGGGGATCCCTCTCTGAGTAGTCCCTCCCAAGATTCCTTCCATTTTTTTCCTAAAAAATGAAGCCCTATGAAGCCCTTTGAGACTGTGATTAAGGGCTATACAAATAAAATGTGATTTAATTTGATGAAATATGATACAATAACGATAAAACAGAGAAACTTTGACAACACCAAATTAGGGCTTTGTGCTTATTATAATGGATTATCTAGCTTGGGCAATTTTCAAGTCTGTGGAAATTGTTTTTCATACTGTACAAAAATGAATGACAGCAAATGACTTCTCAAGGTATAGGAAAACAGCCCTGATTTCTCCAGCTACGCTGACTGTGTGCAGACACCATCAGCAATAATGTTAAAGAGGGGGGCAACCTAGATGATTGGCACGAAGTAAAAAAAATAAAATAAAAAAATAGAGGAGGAAACATTCAAATGAGACCATGTCAAATAAACTCCTTTTCCTGTAGCAATATATTGACAGGATCCATGATTATTTGGTGTTTTTCATGTGTCTGCTCAAAATTGTTATGGCAATTATGACAATTATTTGCATTATTCTTTAGCAGTTTTGTCTTTTCAGACATTATTCAAATTCAACTGATTTAGTAGAAACAGCTGTCTGCTCTTTACGTGATACCATTACGTAATGAGACTGAGACATGAGGGAATGAATATCCTCTCCTCTGACATCATTACATTGCAATACATCAGTGACATTTAAGTGGGCACTGTGATAGGGCTAATGTTAGCCGAAAGCTATTAAATGTCAGGGCTCCAAGCTTATATCTCAATTAGATTCAGATAGATAAGTGTGGTTCCTCTGTAGAAACTAAGTGTTGATACCATTCTAAGGAAAATAGAGAGTACTCTCAAAATTAAATCATCCATTATGGCTGTATCATTTGATTTGATTTCTTTCTTGAGGATAATAAAAGTTATAGTTTTATTTATAGTTTTTTTAGTTAGTGTTTTTCACTAAAGAAAATTGTGCTCCTTAATTTTTTTTACGAGTTGTCCTAAATGTTTACTGGTGTGCCAAAGTTTTTGAGATTGGGAGCGCCGGTGCTACGAAATAAAAAAAGTACATTTTGAACCCTGCTGTGGGATTTCTTTTTGTGTACTTCTTTCTTTAATGAGTGTACTGGCTTCTGTGTAGAGCACTCTCCTCTTGTTGGAGATGTTTGGTGATGTCATTTGTGCACACTTCAGAACTTTCCTCTGTTACTGCTGCCTCACTACTTACCATCAGACATATTCGTTTAGTAATGTTGCAATTAATTCTTCCAAGTAATACTTTTTATGGATGCAATGTCATTCTCCCCCATAATGGCCTACTGCTCACTTTCCATATCTTTCTATCAATCAGGTTTTCATAACGGCTGAAAATGAGACATTCCTCAACTGCTTATTTTTAATTGTGGGAATTCACTTTGCATGAAAATTATTCTTATTCATAACAAGAAAAAAAGAAGTGTGGATGGAGGATTTTATTTATTGTTAAGTTTTATTTATCTAACCCTGGAGTTTGGTAAGGATGTGTAGGACATGGTCTATAAAATCCAATCTAGCAAAAGATCTGCTGGCAGGCAGTAGTAGATCCCTGCCAGCCTCAAGCTGCCAAGGTATAGAAAGGGATCAGTATTTCTCAGTGTTGTTATCAGACATTTTATGGCTTGTTGGGTTAGTAGTGGTTGATGGTTACATGCACCAGAAACATTTTCTCAGGGGAATTCTCAATTGAACAATTGCCTAACCTTAACCCTTTTCATGATTACAGTAGGCACTACAGCTCTTCCTTTAAATGAAATGCTACCAAAACTGAAGCTGATACTGAGACTGGGAATGCAAATATCTGTCTATCCCTTTTTGAAGTAAAAACAAAACCAGACAAATGAAAATGGGGGGAAAAGCTGTTTTTTCATACACATCCACATAAATGCATCATCAGTCAGCGTGCTGACTGTCAGATCAAATCAGTGTTGAAAAATCTCCATCTTAATACTAGTATAGCTAAAGAACAAATCATTTTCTCTGTGATGGGCAACTCAGAATGGAGATATTTTGCCAGTGTTCTCTACTGCAGAGAGAGGAAGAGAGAGACTTTTGATGTTCTTTAATGAAACATCTTACGGCAAAACAGCACAGAACTAAAATTAACTTGAAAACCCACCAACCCCCCATCCAAACACGTACACACAAATGCACACACTACAAAAACAATATTTACAGTGCTAGCAGCTCTGACAGGTACAATCAACATTTAGATGCAAACAGTCAGACCCCCTTCTCCCAGTGTATATATTGCATTGTGCAATTCAGGTATTCATAAATGAGACAACATTGCTGACAGAAAAGTACATGTACTCCACACTAAGGTGTGCAGAAACCATCGCTTTCAGCATTGCTACAGGGTCTGTGGGACCCAAACCTCTCATCTTGTCCCTGCGGGTCAGCCAGATGGCCCCAACTTGGCCTGACCAAACAGAAAGTTCAGCAACACACTTACCGCCTTGTTAAAGATAGAATACACAGGACCAAGAATTAAGCTCCTCACATAGAAAATCTCACACAGGACACAACAAATTCAGCACACATGTGACACGATGACGTTAAAAAAACACATGGACAACAGTTTCCAGTGCTCCACAAAAAGGACAACCCTCTCCCACCCCCAGCCAAGCCAGGACTACACCCTCAAAACGTGTGTGCTTGTAGCAGGTGCCAGCCCTCTGGACAGAGGCATAGAATCCTCCAACTCCATCGATCCAGCCTTAAACTGCCAGCCCTCCACAGCAGTGCACATGCTGGTTCCCTCCAGCAGATGTTACTTTTATATAAGAGCCACTGAGCTGCCTGCAGCCGGAAAGCTGCCACCGTGCTCTCCAGTCGGCCAAGGCTTGACCTCCCTTCTTCACAGGCAGGTACAGGACAGCAGCCCGCAGCCAAAAGAAGTCCATCAATGTCCTCTGGATCTCCAGCTCCAGAGATGGCACCAGTCTAGTAAGATCCAGCATGTCCCGCATTAGAAACGAATTATCCAACATTGAGCTTCCAGGCACACAATAGCATTGGTCCTGGTGGACCACACACTCAATGCATTTGTTAAGCCTATTTGCAAGGCATTTGGCAAAAATGTTATAATCCACCATTAGCAGAACTACCGGCCTCCAATTCTTTAAGTCACTTAAGTCCCCTTTCTTGGGCAAGAGGGACAGTACTGCACACCGGCAGCTCAGTGGAAGCTCTCCTACCTCAATACATTTACACAGAATAAGTCCGAAGAGCCATTCGAGAAACTACCTTGGACAGTTCCTTAAATGCTAAAACAGAGTCCAACTCTATTCTGTGAGTGTCAGAAAGCTGGAGAAAAATTCCCTCAACAACAAGTCTATGCACTCAGGATCACACTATTCATCACCATACAATGTGGAGTAGAAGTGTACAGTCTCCTCACACATTCCCTCCACAACAGATGTTAACTGTCCATTAGGTAGGCGTAGACAGTGCATTTGCTTTTTCTCAGCCACTTTTTTTCTCCAGCCCAAAGAAAAAGCAGCTAGGTACATCCATTTTCCTGAGCATGGTGAATCTAGCCCTCACAAGTGTACCTTTTGCTTTTATCGTAGAGTAAAACTCCCAGGTTCCTGTGCAGCTCCACTAAAATCTCCTGTAACCCATCAGTATCTCTCCCCACTAACTCAGCCTCTCTAATATTTAGCTCCAGAGAGCCCTGCTGGATTCAACAGAAGACAAGACTGTGTTTTATGTGGGCTTTTCCAGTATCCCACCACTGACTGAGGGAATTAAACTTCCCTTTTCTGTGTCTCCACCTCTCTCAAAACTCTTTAAAACTTGATATTAGCTTGATGTTAAATTTCCAGTAGGCAGTTTGATGAAATGATGAAATAACAAAAAATTGTTGTAGACATATGATGGTCAGAAAAACAGGACATATCTCTGCACTCACTCTGTTCTTTTCTACCTTGACCCACGTGAATTGCTTGCTATGTGGATGTACAAGTCTCCATGTGTCTACCATATCACTGCACCTGATTATCTCTTTTAAAACCCCTACAGCCCCAAAATGGGGTCCAACCCCACTGGGTAAAGTCACCAGGGCAGTTTCAGTCACCCCCTAACATTGTGTCAGGACTCAGAGTGGACAACTCCTGTTTCAGCTTCCCAAATAAAGCCATCCTCTCCCTACCTGTGTTAAGTGCATACATGTTAATGAACACAAATTCCCTATTCCTGATACTAGTCCTCTCCAGTGGAAGCCTGCCTTTCTGCGCCTCCATCTGTGAGAGGATACTGACTCTCAAGCCAGGACAGCTACTTTCCTAACCAACAATCCTAACCATTTTAAACTTTATGCAAAGCTAAAATCCTTCTCACAGAAGTCACCCAATTATTCAGCCTATACCTCCTCCTCGGTGTTATGACCTTGGCATCTGTTTACCTACTAGTTCGACTTACAGATCTCAGAAATTTCTCAGGATCTGGAAAAAAAGTAGAGACGCTTTCTTTTTATTCTTTGTTTCCCTCAGAAAACATCTCGGCTCCTTCACAATATACAACTGCTCCATACTGTCAGACTGAGATGATAACAACTCACCATCAGACACTGCCCCCCAGCCCTCCTTCCTCCATCTCCATCAGCTCCTTCTCCTCTTGTTTCCCCCCTCCTGCACTATGCCTCCCTCTGCACCAGCCTGACCCCCCCTCTGTCCTGAGGAAGGGCCCTTCTCCTGCCCCCAGCCCCAGAGGAACGGCCTACCTGTTTCCTCAGCCCCTTCCCCTGTCACTCTTATCACTGGCCCTGGTTTTCCTCAAACTTCCACAACCCCCTCACTCCCGCCTTCTCCTTTGTCCTTCCCATTCTCTACCAGCTCCTCTCACCTATCCTCCATCTCCTTCTCCAATCCCCCTGCCTTCCCTCGTCATCTTCCCTCAATTCTCCTTTATGCTGCCCTCCTTCAGCCCCAGACAGGCAAACCTCTTGTGTTCCATATCCCCAAACTCAAAACAATGTTTTCAAATACATGAAAACCTGCCTATGAAGTGACAGGACATGTTTTAGCCTCGGGTCTTTACACCCGAGAGAAACCAGTTTAAAACTGCTGGCAAACTTCCGAAAACAGGAGAGCTCCCTACCCAAAGCCTTGTCTTTAATGAAGGGAGGCATGTTAGACACAACAACTCTGGTAGCCGGAGCAGTTAAGAGGAAACTGGCACCAAAACTCCCTACGTATCTCCTTGAAGATGACATCTTCCTAGTTTGATGTCATTGCCTTTTCCGTGTCCTAATGTACATACCTTTCAATGTCAGCTCTTTCATTTCATCCACTCTTGTCAGTTTGTAGACAGTAAGTGTACGTTGCACTGTCTGGTGAGATAAGAGGACCAAATGATGTCATACCAGGACTGACAGGACTGACTGCTCACAGTTTGTTTATTGCAACAACAGAAGGCCATGTCATGGGAGGAGAAGCACTGTAGGAAGGACATGATGAACATGACTGATGTGACTAACAATTAACAAGTGCCCATATTTGATACTTACCTATGCAAGTCAATGAAGGCCCTGCCTCACTGCCCAGCTGACCAGAGCCATTAGTGTTATGACATACTCTTACTACACAGGGAATAAGGAACATGGCATTTCATTACTTTCTCTTCATAACTTAATGTTGTCTGTTGTAGAATGATTAAGTCTTTGTGTAACCCATGTTTATGCTTCAGGTTTGTAATCATCTTATAGTTTTCTTGCAGAGAGAGAGAGAGCGCTTACAAATCCTCCTTTCTACAAGCCTGTAATTGAAATCAAGTCTGCCCAGGCATGTTTGTGTGGTATTCATGATATGTGAACCAAATGTACAACTGAACATTGTTCCTCAGAATGTTATTACAGTTCTCTGGCATTTTCCCCGCATTCTGAGCATGGATATGAGGCCACGAGTACACCTGGGGCAGGTGTAATAGCCTAATTTCCTTTAATTAGTCCATAATGAGGGCAGGAGCCTTGGTATGAACCACCATAAGCCAGTCCTCTTACACAACGAGTGGCACCACGTGTGGAGGGCAAGGTGTTCCTCAGGGGTTCCGCAGGGTCCTGGTTCTTTGCATTTTTCTGTCTTTTACTTGGGAAGGGAATGGTACAAGGAACTCTTTATGGAAACTGCCTGGCATTGTGCCCACATATTGTTCTCATTCCTAGCAGCTCTTTTCCCAGATATCAGCATGAGACTAAACACATGGCAAGGTGCTCTGGTGCCACTTCAAGGGCAATGCCACTGATGTAATGGTTTTGGTTTAGGCTTTGGTTGTGTAAGTACTGCATAAACAGTAAGAGGGTATGGCTTTCGAAAGATTTCAAGCTAAAATGTAAGCCATGTGTTTGGCCAAGATGAGGTGAATGTTCAGTGGAACACTCTAGTTGTATCACGGAAATCATGCCCATCTCAGTATTTCAAGTATAAACTATATGGCCTGAGTCAATGTGTATCTGCACTTTTATAGTATGCCATCAGTTTTAGCTAAAATGTCTTAATGGCAATTGTATGTTCCTGAAATGGTTATCTATCAAAGCTGAATGTGCTTTGTAAATATGAATAAGCTGTTTAAATATCTATGTTTATTGGTCCTCCAGGTCTTGGCAGGTGATGCAGTTGTTACACTTACCATTCCATTATAGTTTAAAGCCAAGCACTTACATGATCTACCATTGTCTTTGATACAAAAATGCAGTTTGAAATCATGCTTGTTAATTTTCTAAGTGCTTGCCCTTGCACGAGTCATGATTACAAGTCATAGGATCCAAACCTCAAACAAAACTCAAGTCCTAGTGAAGCAAACCAAGTCAAAGTACAAGCAAGTCAAGTTAAGTTACAAGTGGGATCAAGTAATTTCAAGTCAAACCAAGTTGAGTTCTAAGCTATTTGGAGGATCTCAGTTTATAAATCAACAGCTGCACTTAAACAAATGTACTTACAACTATGCACATTTCACATTGATACATTGAAGTTTGGCTTCTGGTTGTTAGCAAGGTAATGTAATCATAACTGAGTCCTGAGTAGCCTTTATGTAACTGTGAGTGGGTGAGCTCTTATGAGAGAACGGAACAAAGCTAACAACACTGAACCATAAACACTGATTGGTTCACACATATTGTCAGTAAATATTGTCAATATTGCAATGAGTAAGTGAATCATCGTGTATGGGTTTTCATTAATTTCCCATTGTTCCAAGTAATTCACAAATCATTAAATGTCAAAGTAATAAAATGAAAAAATTATAACAAGTCACATTGATTCAAACCAACACCTCTGTATTTTCTGTGATGCTAACTTGATTAAGGGGAACTGATCATTTATCACGGACACATTTAATCAATTTTGTGTTCAGATAATATTAGCTTGTTAGCAATCTAATCAATTATCACTGTCTTGTTGTAAACACATCTGATTTGTACAATAGCTAACATTATGTGGCTAGTAGCTGGGGTACCCAGCTGAGCTAATTTCACTTTTCTTGAGATCAGACTGCACCCTTGTCCGTCTAGCAGGTGATGTTCCCTCCATTCCCTAGTAAGGAATTGTGTGGATATTCTAAAGTAAAGAACTTATAGTGTATATATTAGAAATTTCTATATGGCAAATTAATATTTAACCAGCTTACACATATTCATTGTAAATGGATGAAATATTAATTCTATCCAGTGGCAGGATTGGATGATAATTGAAAGCACCAATAATGAGAAATAAGACAGGGTACATTGAATTTGTTCCAAAAGGATAAATTTATCTTTTTTATGTTATTGAGTCTTTGTTGCTGCATTACTAAAACTAGTTTTGGCTGGTGTTTTGGTGTTTTGATGTTTGCTTGAGTTTACCTGTGACTGATTCTTACACAAGTCACACTAAAATAAAGTCAGTCTTTACTGACTTACTATCACAGTGAAAATATAAAGGACAAGTTAGTTTCTTATTCCATCCATCTATCCATTTTCTAGCTGCTTATCCAGGTCAGGGTCCCGATGGCAGCCCTGCCAGTTATTTGTATAGCTGTAAGGGTTACACTGCTCTGTATTTCCCTTTGAGGGAATTGGAACTGACTGAAGCATTATTCTTCATTAGCGAGGAAGTGAACTGATAGAAATAAATGTAAATATGAATATAGGCATATGATCTACACAAAGATCCCCCTTAGTGAACCCTTAGTGAATGCATAATAATAATAATAATGATAATAATAAAAAACTGTATTTGTACAGCACTTTTCCAAACAACCGTTTAGCATACAGTTAGCATAATTGTGCGTCTGCGTCACCTTCGAGACCAAATTTGCACCCTTGCCTGCCAGAAGACCTCAGGCTCTTAGGGGGTTAAAAAGATACAATATGCAGCTAGGGGCCAGACCCTGCTGTGCCTTAAAAGTTATCAGTAAAATCTTAAAATCCGTTCAAAAGCACTTTTCAAAACAAGGTTACAAAGTGCTTGACAAGGAAAGTAAAAAAAAATAGAGCTAACAATAAAATAAAAACAAAATTACATGTTTTACACAATCAGACAGACATCATAAATACATTAAAAACAATATAATTCAAAGTTTCACATTCATTCATTGCTATTGAACTCTGTATATATGTTCCACCCATTCATTCACAAGCTCCTTTTCAAAACTCTAACACTTTTTCCAATTGCTTGGATACAATACATATAAACCTAAGATCATTTGTTCATTGAACTAAAATCACCTGTTCAAAATGACGCAACTTAACATCAAAGTATTACCATTTCAAAATGCAATTCACATTACATCTGACATTACAATGATCTAACTATCAATTGATACAACTGCTCAAAATGTAAAAAAGTAGCTGTTGCATTACTCTTAATGCATATTTTTATGGAAACTGACCAACAATAGTCCATGTTTAGATCATGAAAGTTTCAGGACAACAAGATCTGTTGACACCAATTACCGTGGAACATGAACCAATTGGACTACATTATCTACGGATGTAATATTTCATCATCATTCTTTATCAGACACTGTTTCTATGGTCCCAAGTACCACATTTCCAGACCATGTTTTCAGATTTGACATTACTGTATGTATGCAGGCCCTTGTAATTGCTTTTCCAATACTGCCAACTCGTTACTGATGATTGATTTCACATTGTGGTACAAGTATACAGTAAAATGAGTGGTATCCACCTACAACAACATAGCGATAACATGGAGCCGGCAGGTGATCCAGGTCACAATAGAGGTCAAGCAGTGGGAGGAGGAAGACGAGGAAGACATGGTGGTCAAAGGAATGGCAGGGGACAAACACCCCTTCTGAGAGGTGGTTGTGGGCCTCGTTTGAGAGGTGTGGGGGAACGTGGTAGAGGACAAGGCCACGGACCAAGACAGCGGCAGCAACAGCAAAGAGTGTCCAATGAAATCCGAGCAATAGTTGTAGACCATGTCGTAAATCATGGCATGACAATGATTGAGGCAGCTACAATGATTCAACCATCATCAGAACTTTCCGCAATGAGAACCGGTAAGTCTTCAGCATGCACTAAACATTAGGCTACTCTCAATTGTCAAATGACTGTATACTGCATGCCAATGTGTACCACAGAGTAGGTGATGTGACTAAATGTGTTCTTACTGTAATTTTCCCTGCAGAATTGAGACTAGGCCAAATAGGGGAGGCAGAGGCA